>OZ020549.1:4101136-4210497 GCA_963971435.1 Lasius platythorax
CATTCTTCGGCGATTAATCTTTTAATAATAATATGCCGAAGATTAAATCAGAAGAGATTCTTTTTTAATCCATGAATACCTTGCGCTCTCTCTCTCTCTCTCTCTCTCTCTCTCTCTCTTTCTCTATACATATATAATTTGAAAATGTGCATATATATATATATATATATACACAGAAAAAAGACAAATTCTTATTTTGAAAATATCTTTAGTTTCAACGTGGAAATCTTGAAATGAGATTATATTGCGTTAAACAAAGAAAATTTGCTTGAATAAAGCCATTTTATATAGTTCAACCAAGAAAAATATATTCTTATTATTTAAGAATAATTTTCTTGAATGGAAAAAAAAAATGTTGGATAGAAAATAAAATATTTTCAAATCGAAGATTATAATTTTCTTAGAGTAAAATTAAATAATTTCTATTTAACTATACCTTATTCTGAAAGAGAGCTAAAAAAATGTTGGATCAAAAATAACATTTTCAAATCGAAGATTATAAAATATAAAAAGAGGTACAATCAAAACAACACTTTCATCTTCTTAATACAACTTTTCATCTTCTTAATACAACTTTTCATCTTCTTAATACAACTTTTTTAAAATGTTAAAAGAAGATGTTTTATTGTCAAGATAATTATATTGTATTCTTCAAGTGACAATTATAATATTGCAATAAGACTGTAATGTTGTTGAAATTTAAGATTATAAAATTCTTATAAGAAGATTATAGATTGTTGCGTATATAGGAAACAATGAACGCGTTAAGTTGAGTATATAAGTTTTGATTTGACACCTCTTTTTTTTCCGTGTATATATATTTTACATATTTTATTATACATATTTTTTAAAATTTAAGATATTCGAATTTCTTTTATATTCAAATAAAAAATCTTGCGAGATTATTTACGACGAAGGTTGAGAATCTCTGCTTGTTTCAAATCGACAAATTCGTCATTTTGTGAGAGAAGTAACGGAATTGTTACGGAGACAAGTTCGAAAAGCGTAAGCCCATTTCTCGCTTTCTCCTAGCAGATCTTGTTAGCGCGGATTCGATTGCGTTTCGATAGATCGATATAGGAATTTTCGCGAGTTCGCAAGTGCACCGCGGAGAATTCGCTTCGGAGAGAAAGAGGAATGCTCTCCTTTCTCCTTATTTGCGAATACGTAATTGGCGTTTATGCGTAACTAACCGACACGAAATAACGCACTGTAACGAAGCTCATGTAAAACTTGCTACTCTTCAATTATGTGTAATGCGAAAGCGCTTTTAATCATTTACGAGACGCGTCGGCGTGTAAGCTGAATAATTGCGCGCGCAACATGACGGCGAACGATTTAGAAATTTCGACCGGCTTCGTTCTCTCGAGAAAGTTAATAACGCCCCTCTGCATTTTGCAATCTACAACTATAATCGCTTTCGGTTAAATTCAATTTTATCGACTGTATCGTGTGTTATTTCATATAATTCGAAACGCGGTTCGCGGTTGCGAGAACAAAATTCAGTATTTCGAGAACGCAAAAGAGTCGAAAAGTCTGGACCATTATGATAATCTCGTGTATCATCCCTTTGTATAAGATCAGTAGAATTATATATTATAATATTTCTCCCCCAAAATATAGTCTGCAGTTGATTCTACAATAAATTCTACATTGTTTAAACTACAATAAAATGAAAAATCTCTGATATATAAATATACAAAATTCAGTTCAATTAACAAAAAAATTCATGCGTCTTGATTCACATCCCCGCCTTACGTCTTTGATAAGTCCTCAAAGCTCGAAGCAAGATTGAAGAATCAAAAGATTCAAAAATAAATAAAGAAGATTGTAAAATAAGTTTGTTGCGCCTAATTTCTAACTCTTATATTAGCCCATTTTCTACCTGAATTTTGTAGGGTAGAGCGGGGTCGAAAGTAACAATTTGACTTTAGAACTCGATTATGGAAAAACTGTTACAGTAAAAGAAAAACTGTTGATACCCCAAGCTAACATATTCATTTCACTTTATGGAAATCATAACATTTGAGCCTTGTGATAAATATAATCAAAATTATCAATCAAAAATCGAAACGAGAGCAAATGTTACAATCGCCCCCGACTCCGGGTCGGTTGTAACACTATAGGGGGTCAATAGTAACAATTTTAAATAATCAAAATCAAAAGTATTTATTCAACAAATTTAAATAATTTTTCTTATATTAGCAAAAGTAAACTAAAATATTCGTATACAAATAAAAAAAAAAAGGAAAATAAAGTCTTATTCTTTTAAAATTCATATAAACCTTTTCATACTAATTATAGAAAACATTGTAGAACAAAACAATTATAGAACAACTTTGTTAACTCCAATTATAACAAAATATAAACTTTTTTTAAATAGAGATTACTCTAAATCACAATTATGACAAATATAGAAGTCATTTAACTCAAATTATAACAAAACTAAACTTAAAAAAAAAAAATATCTTTTGTACCTCTGTCAGTCTTTCTAATCTTGGTACGAGGCATTCTAAAATAAAAATAGTTCAGTTGTGATCTAAAATGAAACAAATTGCATCAGCCAGGGTCGGTTGTAACGTTACATTCGACCCCAGACAATGATGTTACAATGGTCCCCGACTATGTTTTTGAACTTTGATTTAAAATTTTTAATGATAAAATGTCAAAAATGGATAAGCAACAATCATTATAATATGCAAAAATAACTAAACTTAAATATAAATAAAAGAAAAAATACTTATTTGCAGTGGAAATATTTATATTAAAAGTTTAACACGCTTGGAAAAACCTACTTTAGGGCCTCGAAAACGTATTTTGGTCGCTGCGCACATCCACTCAGTACCTAGGCCGCAGACGTACTGAGATAAGTTGTAGCTTGTTTAGCTTCATGCGATAACCGACGCACGCGTATGTATCTACTATATATTTATAAATATTTGAGTTGTTACTTTCGCCCCCTGTTACTTTTGACTCCGCTCTACCCTACTTAAACTATGTTCACAACTATAATACTCTCCATTTTTATAATATATCGCTCCAATTATGTGTATTCATCTTAACTACAACTTCACCCAACTGTAACAACTCGCTTACCTCGAATGACGGTGGGACTGATGGCGAGAAAGTGGACGCAGGCGGCCCCGGTGCCCTGGCCCATGAGGGTGACATTCTCGGGATCGCCGCCGAAGCGGGCGATATGCTCCTTAACCCAGTGCAGAGCGGCGATTTGATCCATGAGGCCGTAATTCGCGACCCTCGCCTTGGTCTGCGGCGCCACGTTGGCGTTCAGGAAGCCGAGCACGCCCAGCCGGTAGTTCATGGTGACGATCACTTGGTCGGTGTAGCTGGCTAGGACGCTACCGTCGTAGGGGTTTCCGCTGCCCCAGTCGTAGCTCTCGCCGTGAATGTACAGCAACACCGGATGCTTCCTACCACCCTCCGCCATGCCTGCAGACACAAAGGGGTTGCGTCGCGACGCGACGCGACGCGCCGTTTTAGTTTAGTTCCTCTTTCGCGCAGCGCCGCGAGCTGGGAACGACAAAGACGACAACGGCAACCGGTTTCTTTGTCGCGGACACGTCGGGAACACGAGGCGACGTCTACCTGCCGAAGCATCCGGATACGACCCGGAATTGTCCCGTGTTCCCGGGCAAAATGCGATCTCAAGTAGGGTATCGCGATATCATCTCAAAGTACTTTCAACTTATTATTATAGAGGTAAAAAGAATAGTGCAATCTTATATATTATTAGAGATATAGAAGAAATAATATATAAGAATATTTTTATATTTTTGTTTATATGTAAATTTATATATTTTGTCAATTAAATTTTTTCAACCCTTCTGTCAATGAATAATTTTTCACTTTTTTTTATGATTTCTTTACAGCAGCTGCTACGCATCGAACATTTTTTCCTGTTATATTTTAGGAGGTTTCCGAATACTAAGGTCCTTTGTATTTTGTTTCGGGCGGAGAAAAGTTCCCACACATTTTTAAAATTTAAAATTGTTTTGCGTACTTGTTCATTAACAAAAAGGTTAAATTATTCAAATATAAATTTAGCCAAGTACAAATAAGAGTGAGAAAATTTTTATTAATTTAAAAATGTTCCTCAATATGAAATATATTTGTAACTTTAAGACACATTTGTAATATATTCGACATGCTCCTTCGTTCCAGAACATGAAGTCCTGAAAATCGGTAGAAATGAAACATGAAATTATCGAGCCGTAAAATTACAAAGAGTCGCGTTCTCGTATCGCCCTCTCTTGCTGGATTTTACGAGATGGTGGTTTCGATAACACGCGTTTCTTGTAAAAAAAATTTTTTTTAATATCATATTTTCTGTCTGTACGTAAGAATCATACGTCGTCTTATAATATTTGAAAAAAAAAAAAAAAAGAGAAATTAGTATACTTTCAATATCCTGTACGTACGATTGTCTCTTCTGTCGCATATTTCACGATGATATTTCGACTGCTTCTAAGATTTGTATCAAGAAGTATTAAATCAAAGATGTCTAAGGTTCTTCTGAAAGTTATCCGTAATTTTTATATGATATAGTTTTTAGTTTTATTTCCGCATTTTTCTTTCTCGCGACTATCTCTCGAAATCCTTTGGAAAACTCTGCAACTACTTGCCTTCCCTGCCTCTTCTTTCCCTCTACTGAATGCGACTTTCTATATGGCTAGACACACGGTCAACATTGCTCTTTGTTTCGATAAGAACCACTTCCGTCTCACTTTCGCAACCGTAACGACGAGAGCATGATGTGGCAAGTGGTAGGTCCATATTTCGCGATAAGGAACGTCTCTGGCGAATCCTTCGACGAAAGGAATCTACAATTCCAATGTTTGATACCGTGTGCGCTTCCTCTACATACGATTCAGACAACGTGAGGAAGACAAGTTTTTGAAAAAACAGATTTCCGAGCACAGTTTTCGAAAAAGAAAGACACATTCCGATTAGTCTGTCTGTTAGATTAGTTTTCTCTACTTGACGTCAAAATCGCTCGTCAAAATGCTCTCTCGATCTACATTAATGAACGTCGAAATTTTTACTCCAGCGCTTCAATTAGTCTGATTAAATTATATATCCATCTCTCGCGTAGAGATGGCTCGCAAACATCATTTTTGATAACAAAAGAATATGTTTTGAGAAAACATGATCAATTTTTTCTCTGAAAAGTTATCGGACGCGAGATTTTCCCTCTTTCAACTCATTCGGTGATTTTTTTCAGCGAAGGATATCCTTTGAACGTTCGTCTTTTTCTCGCAGTTAGATCTCGATGTTTATCGAGTCTGCGTCTCGATATTGGAACAGATCGAGAGTCTCTGATCCGTCGAGAAAATTTTTTGCTCCAGTCCACCTCTCTGATTCTGCAGGCCCGTCCGAAATTATCTCAGAATCTTAATCAGCTAAGTCCTTCTCGTCTCAAAGTACTTTGCAAGTTAGCAGTGTATTTGCCGAGACTCTTTATTCGGATTAATGCAGATCCGTTTAAACGTCTTTCTTCACTGCATACACACAAAATGTCTTTCGCGATGGGATAACGAGGAGAGAGAAAAAAGGAACCGTATAAAATTTGTATGTTTTATTAATTTGTATGAATGTACCTCGAATTGAGATCGGAAAATTTCTGCTAACATTTTTGGCGAATGAAACGCATGTTTTAAATAACTCGCGTTTCCAGCTGCAAAAAATCAATCACGGGATAAATGCATACGTGAGAGAGAGAGAGACTCACACTTAAATTGAATTTAAAAATAAATGTATTTATACACTTCTGTACTCTCTTATACAGCATAAATTTCAATTAAAGTATAAAAGTAACATATGTACATACATATGTGTGCTTTGTAGAGATATAAAAAAATTTTGATAAAAGAATATACTATAAATACAAAAGCTTTTTTCCCTCGAATGGGTTTTATGCGATAACGTCTTGTAGTCGTATTAACATTAAGATCATCGAAATCGCGTTTCTCGAAAATTCTCCTTCTTGCTCTCTCGCGAATGGCAGTGAATTAATGGTACGCGGACATTAATCGTAGCGAACTGGAGATAAATTTGGCGATCGGACGAACGAGCGAACGAACACCGTCGCACACGGACGTGTTCGAAATGGCCGCGATGCGAAAATATTTAACGCCAAAACTCGATATTACAGCGGGCTTTCTGCATTCGGTAGAATACTCGATAAATCCCGCTCCCGGGGAAAATAGATTAGCGCGATAGGTCATCAGCGAGACTTCTCGCGACATGCACGCATTGGTATCAATTTATTCGTCCACAACCCCCTCCCCCCCCGCCCACCCCCCCCAACCCTCCCCGCCCCTCGTACTACGATCAAAACAACGGGTGTCAAACATGCCTGAAATAGTTCAACTTTGTCTCTGCACGCTACGTATAATGCGCATCGACATGACGCTCGTTAATTAACGTTGCCAGATGAGTTAATATTAACAAGCGTCAGTAATCGTACAAACGTTCTGACGCTGGACTTTCACAATGGTCTTTCATTATTTCGTAGTATAATACGTCATCGGAAATTTGCCTTGCGCATTATATATAATTTGACGCTGAAATGATTAATAAATATTATAATATAATTTGTCTAAAATTTAAAATATATAATCCGATGTATGGGCGATATGAGTGCGACAATTTACGAAAACGGATGACACGCCTGCCTTTACCTCTGCAAAAAAAAAAAAAAAAAGAGCGTTTAATCCGCGTTTAAAAGTCAAAGAGCGAATTTGTTGGCGTAACAATACGTTGCCCGCGGGCACGGCCATTTTTGCAATGATGTTATTCGTCCATCATCGGAAATCCGATTACACAATCCCCGCTTTCAAAGTATCATTTTTAGCTCGTTATTGTAACAGTCCGGTATGTAAAGCCCAGTTTATACCGTCCCTCCATCTCTCTCTCTGCTCATTATTCGCCATAAACTAATCCGTCGATGCGATAGAAATTACGAAAAATGAGAAACAACCGACGTGAAATTAATTTTATAAACCCTTGTGTCCACACACTCTTCATCCGATATAATGTACTTTCTAACTCTATTTATATTTATCATATTAACATTAGGGGATGGGATCAAGTTTCATTTTCTAGGATTCGAATAATACTCATAGGAAATAATATTTCATATATTGTACTTGCGAAGTAATCGAATGTAAAACAGTTATATTTGAATTTTAGATTAAATACCTGCAAGGCTCGAAATAGTACTTATAAAGAATCGAATTTTTTACAAGTAGTGCCCGAACTCTAAGATAAAAGAATCTAATCTAAACAATTTCTCATAAGTACTCATAAAGGATTCGAACATACCTGATCAAGGTTCGAATGTACTTGGAAATACTGCTCCTTGTTTTTTGCAGTACTTATAGAAAGTTTGAACCTATCTCGTTCAGATTTGAGTCTACTTGAAGGTATTGTTTTCTTTTTTCGATGTAATCATAGAGAGTTTGAAACCATGCAAACAAATTTGAACCAACCTGTAAGATACTTAATCCCATCGCTAATTAACATTGTTATTAATTTCCATTTTGGCATTTTACATTTTGCATCTGTGTTTCTTTTTCAGAATTCAATTTCAATTTCTCTTCCAGACGTCATATATATTTTCCCCAAGTTTCCCTCACTGCAACTACATACAGGATCAATAGGTTAATTATCAAGAGTGAATAGTGTAAATTCGGTGTAACGTGGATCAATTATTGCTCGCGATATTACGAGAGAGATTGCGTAGCTGTAACCTCGCGCGGCGAAACCTCGCGCAGGCGGCCTCGGTAACTTTATCGCTCGCGACTCATTATGCACAAACAGAATCAAAAGTACGTAATTACATCGCGAACTTTGCAGCGCAAACTGCGACGGGCATAATCCGCACATAATGTGCGCAGTACGTGAAAGCAAATTAATTACTTCGTTCGTCGTAATATCGCCGGCAAGTTTGCAAACGCACGGACAAGGCTTGGCCGTACGAGATTCTCGCTAAATTCTAACAATAATTAATTTTGTATCGCATTCTATCGTGCCTCTTCGTTATTTTATGAAATTTTATTGCCTCGCTATAAGCTAAAATTCAGCATAAAGCATTTTACATATGAATGCGCGCTGCTGATCTCTTTGCTACATTGTAATTTTATTTCAATTACAGTAGTACGACTTTTATTTCAAGCCAGCTGCATTTCAGAGATTTATCTTCATAATTCATCTATACGTTGCATTACGTTTAAAAGTTGTGTTGATTAAATCAACGAGAAAAAGAGAGAGAGAGAGAGAGAGAAATAGAGAGAGGGAGAGATAATGAAACTGTGGAAATGATGAAAAAGATTAAGAGAACGATAAAGTATATAAAGTTCGAAGTCTTGCAAAATCTAGCAATTTAATTTAAGATAAAGATGCAGTTTAAATATGCATTCTCTTACGTTATTAAAATGATTATTATATAAATTATATATTGATTACAATCGTAAAAATAAATTTACGACATTGTATAATCACGTCATCATTATAAATTTTAATAAATTTTAAAATGCAAGATAATATGCACGTCCTAAAAAATATTAATATATTCAATTTTCTCGTTTAATTTTATTTCAATTTGTAATATAACAATTAAAGTTTCAGGAAGAAGAGCCATAATTTATTCCTAAAGTAACGGGATTATTAGCTCGAAATGCTAATAGAACACTTGGACGAATCTGTACGTAAATTTCACCCTGTTTATTACGTATCAAATAAATAATTCAATCTTTGTTAAAGTGATGAAAAATTTATTATTATTATTGCAAAATCCCGATCCGCGCATCGGTATAAATTGAACGAACGACACGGGGGCTAACGGAATACTTTCAATATAAATTATCGAAGCGAATATCCCCCTCCGAAGTGCAAAGGACAGCGTTGTCGCTTCATCAAAATGCGTTTCATTTTACGTTCCCGCCGTTTTAAACCATTATCGTCATTCCGGACGGAACGTTATTGAAAATTCTCTCAAATGATGGCACGTCATACACAGACTTTTATCAACTCGGCCTGTGAGTCGAAGCGTGTACGTAGCCGAACTCATAAGGAGTCGACACGCGTGCGAAAGCACGAGCGCGCACGTGTTTGTCGCGAACTCACGTGTGTGTGTGTGTGTGTGTGTGTGTGTGTGCGAACTCACGTGTGTGTTCGCGAGCTCACGTGCGTGGGACAAGCGCAGCTGGTCGAATCCGAATTCGCCTAAGCAACCCCCTCGCCCCTCGCGCGTTATATCCCGCGTCGTAAACTCGCGATATCTTCCTTTAATGCGGTGATAAAATAAACCACGATCACTGCGTTATCATGCGCCTGCCGCGGGGTTGCGTTAAATTAAATTGATGAACGCAACAACGCAGCTTTACAGCAATCGTTTGCGTTTGCGCGCCACGAGCTTTCACAACGCCCGGAAAACTATCCTCTCTCAATAAGTCCCAGCAAACTAATCCTTCGGATCCCACAGATTGTTTCTCGTAAGAAACATATCAGCCAAATTTTACGCGTATCTTACACTTACGAGATCTTTCGTATTACGCATTCGTGATACTACGTAAACAACTATCTTTAAATTATATTAATTTAAATTTTTCTTTTTTTTTATTTAAATCTTTCTAAATTATTTTTCTTCATTATTTGTGATTATAACTTTCAACTGTTATTTTTAATTCTAATTCAGGTAAAGAGGCTCTCTCTTCTCGAAAAGCTTATAATTGAAAGGAATTCCAAGCAGCTATTTATTTAAAGAAATTTTGTCAAGGGACGACGAAAGCGGCAAATTGGCAAAAACTCGTAAATGTAGAATGAAGCGCGATCATTTTGAGACGTAACAAAGAAATTAATTAAATAATCGTTCTCGGCGTGCAAATATCAGCATTCTCTTGGCGGATTTTTGCCGGTAAACGAGATTAGAGGGCGAGCTACTAGTTTTTGAGCGGAGACGCAAACACGGCGAGCCGGTCGGAGGGTGCCGTTGCCCCCGGGGGGTGAGGGGGTTGTGGGGGGGGAGGGGGAAGGGGGTACGAAGAGAGATAGAGCGAGAGAAGGGAGGGGTTGGAAAACGCTATGCAGAACTTGGCAGTCGCGCGGGCACCGGGCACGATCTCACTTAATTGGGGTCGTGTAATTTAAGTTAAGCAAGTCGTAAAATTTGAATCGTAATTGCGCGCATCCGTTACATGCACACACATGCGAATTGCGCCGGGCGATACTTTGCGTATGTGTGTGTATATATATATATCTAATCGAAAACCGCTTTCGAGAGAGAGAGACCGTTGAATAGTTTCGCGTGTTCTTAAGCCCGGTTCTTTTGGACCGAGTGTAGTTTACAAGATTAAATTTTTAGAGAATCTCTATCGGTCTTCTTTTTTCGCTGTTTATCCCAGAGAATTATTGGAATTTGTTTGAGGTAATGGTGGATTCTTTTAAAATCGACTCTCCAGACTCGGGAACAGAAATGAATAGAAATTGATCGGAAATTAATTACTTTAGTGAGGAAATGTATTGCATAAGTGTATAACAGAAATATATTCGGAAATTAATTATCGTAGCAATGGAAATTATTGAAATATATCTACAAAATTTCGTGTATCCTTTTATTTTGAAGTGGATTGTATATAGAATAGTAGTTTTTGTTAATGCGATTTTATGAAATATATTTGTGACCGAAAGATCGAGACGGGAAGATTTTCCGCTGGCTTCAAACATGATTATTAAATCGTGTCGATGTAAACGCCGCGGCGATTAAAAGCTGCGATGGTGTGGGGGTACACAACAGGTAGATAACAGGTAGCTGGGCATTATATGGAGATGCCGATAACGCGATTAAGAGCTTACCGCTCCAGTGTATCGTCAAACGCGGATTAAGAGTGGCTGTGGCGTCGTTGGAGCCAGTTAAAAAATTCGCCTCCTCCGAAGAACGCATTCGAATGTCGGAGCAAGATAAAGTTTTTTTTTTATTTTTTTGACAATCGCAGTTTCGATAATCCCGTTTCATGTTACAGGAAATTAGAGTTCCGGAAATTCCGAGTTCTTTCTGAGCGTCGAATGTCCAAGGATTTTAATGCTGTGCAAATAGAAATGTATTATAGGAATATTCAGAAATTTTATTCTGCAAGTCTTTTGTAAATGAAAGGAATAATTTTCAAAGACATATTTTTTTCAAACACAGAATTAAAAATTTTGTAATTTTTCAAGATCGATTATTTAAGATTTTAAGGACTCGGTAATATAATAAAAAACTTTTCTCAATCAAATCGAAAGCTTACGGAGTTATTAAAATTTCTTCGGTCTCGAATTACTCTAATGATGGATGTAGAAAATGAATTATCGCAAGTATTTATTTCGATCTTTTATAAATGAAAGGAATATAATTTTCAAAGAAACATTTTCTTCAAACACTTTCCATTTACACAGAATTAAAAATTTTGTAATAATCTCAAGATGGATTATTTAAGAATTTAGGGACTCGGTAATATAATATAAAGAACTTTTCTCAATCAAATCGAAAGCTCACGAGTTATTAAAGTCTCTTCCGTCTCGAATTACTCTAATAATGGATGTAAAAAATGAATTATCACCTCCCTGATACTCGTTTCACGAGCTCTCTTCCCCGGTTACGAGTTATAAAGAGATTTACTCTAACAATAATTCAGGAAGCTGAAGGCTTTAAAGATCCGTTGACGTAACAGCCATAAATGCAACAGCTTCGTTTCTCCCCCGTTACTCTCGTGCCGGCGTAGACGAGAACTGACAGGAGTAGACAAGGGTGGTAGCGACCGCTATTTCAATATGGCGGCGGCGCTAGAGTTTAAAGCACAGACTCCATGAAAACGAGCTTCTTCCCGCTGCTCGATACCCCCTCGCGTGCGCACACAGGCCGTGCAAGTGGTCCTGCATATTTGATGGGACATTTCTCGGCATCCTTTCAACCGGCAAGTTTCCAGGTATTAGCATAGTAAACATGGATTTACGTTATGCACGACCGTGCCTCGCGGCACTATATCACTATATATATATATAACTGAAGCGGCCGTTACAAGAAGGCACAAGCTTAGCTTAGACGTTTACTCACTCAACGCACTTAAGCGCGGAGCCGACGCCTCGCTCTCCCTAAAACTGTCGTCGATCACGTTCAGGGGTGCAAGATTTCGGGTCTGGTCACACACGATGACCTTGGACAATTTTATAATCTATTACCGTAGAATTGCTAAAAACTCTGATAGAGCTCGAAGATAATATAAGTAAAGCTGGAGCGGGAGGAAATATATTTTCGGGCCATCATCAGCAAATAAAAAACGATCTAATGGTTCGAAATTAGGACTAAAACATACACGGAAAAAAAAGAGGTGTCAAATCAAAACTTATATACTCAACTTAACGCGTTCATTGTTTCCTATATACGCAACAATCTATAATCTTCTTATAAGAATTTTATAATCTTAAATTTCAACAACATTACAGTCTTATTGCAATATTATAATTGTCACTTGAAGAATACAATATAATTATCTTGACAATAAAACATCTTCTTTTAACATTTTAAAAAAGTTGTATTAAGAAGATGAAAAGTTGTATTAAGAAGATGAAAGTGTTGTTTTGATTGCACCTCTTTTTATATTTTATAATCTTCGATTTGAAAATGTTATTTTTGATCCAACATTTTTTTAGCTCTCTTTCAGAATAAGGTATAGTTAAATAGAAATTATTTAATTTTACTCTAAGAAAATTATAATCTTCGATTTGAAAATATTTTATTTTCTATCCAACATTTTTTTTTTCCATTCAAGAAAATTATTCTTAAATAATAAGAATATATTTTTCTTGGTTGAACTATATAAAATGGCTTTATTCAAGCAAAAATTCTTTGTTTAACGCAATATAATCTCATTTCAAGATTTCCACGTTGAAACTAAAGATATTTTCAAAATAAGAATTTGTCTTTTTTCTGTGTACAATAAATAATATTTAACAAGAAGGAATAATTTGCGCTTGACTCTTAATTAGATCCCCCTTTACTTGTGGATGTTCAATATCAGAGGCTTCTACTACAATTTTGAAGATAATGTTACATAGTAAAGTATATATTGTAAGTCCTATCTGAGAAATTGAGAATTTTTGAATTTTTCAAGAATTTCGATCCACTATTGTGCTACGAAGCAATCTATAACTAGAGATTCCTCGTGGTATATGCGATATTGGAAAGCCTCGAGTATATTTGGATAGAAAACTGTAGTCGGAGACTATTATATTATATAGAGAAAAGATACTAAAAAAATACTCAACAAAAAAACTTAATAGAAACATTTAATATTAAATATTCTTATATTTTGATGTATAAAAATATATAGATCTATAAAATATTTTTGTATTATATAACTTTTTTTTTATTAAATATAACTCTCTCTCTACATAAAGATAAATCTTCGCTTGTTATGTTTGAATTTTTTTGACGCTACACGATTACAAGTACGTCAAGTGCAGAGTGTGTTTTCTCGAAAATGCATCTAGTCGGGAGCAATGGCGACGTAACAATAACAACAACAACAACAACAACGAGAAAATCTGCGAATACGTTAACTGTGCGACGCGCAAAGCCGATTGCAATAACATAAAAAATGGGTGGCCTGGCGAGGAGAGGGAGAGACCGACTCGAATCCAGGAAGCCGCACTATGAATTACACGTGCTACGTGACAATAGATTTTTTTTTTTTCAACTTTTACCATTGCTCCCGGCACGACGACGAATAGCATCCAATTTTTCTCTATTCAACTCCTAACAATCGGAGCGAAACGGAGGGGGAGAGTCGGCTCGGAGGGTGGCCAGGATCGAACGGAATTCTGTTGTCACTCCGGCATACATAACGACGCCTGAGTTTTATAGAAGAGGCCGTGTATCCGCGCGTGTAGTTTATCCAGAGTCACGTTAGCATTACAATTGGATTTCTCCCTTCTGTCAATGCATAATTTGTCACCTTTTCATCAATGTACGGGTACCCGGGTACCAACCGCGTGTTTTCGACACATTGCACCGCGACAATTTCTATATTGCAGCTGCCGGGCATCGAACGTTCTTTCCCGTTATATTTTAGGAGGTTTCCGAACAGAATACAAAGGCCCTTTGTATTTCGTTTCGAGCGGAGAAAAGTTCCGACAGATTTTTAACATTTGAAGTTGCTCAGGGTACCCGTTCATTGACAGAAGGGTTAATCTGGCAAACATCTTTACCGCAAGAAGTCAAATTTCCATGTAAAACATAATTAAGTGTCAATTTATCGTTAATTTTTTTACTCTAAGCCGGATTTTATTAAACTTATCAATTAGCAGAAAATTGATATTAAAAATGGAGATGCTGATTTAACCTTGTACTGAAATCCCTATTTTCGAGGAACATTTACAACGAATCTTAAACAAAAATGAATTGTAATTGCTAATTGATTGCTCAAAGGTACTGATAGAAATAGATTTTAAAAATATAAAATTTTTATAAATATATATCAACCAATGGAATAAAGTGGTTGAAAAATAAGAAGATAATTTTGATATCAAATTATTCCCTGAATTTATTGCTACCGAAATGTAATTATTGCTCGCGAAGATTAAAAAATAATCGAAAACGCTTCAAGGCTTTTATATTGTTGCGAAAGTAAACCATATATTATCGCAAAAAACAAACAAACATTTAATTTTATAAATAATATAACAAATAATAATTTAACGAAATTATAAAATTCTCACCTCATGATTTCTACGCTGTTTGTCTATATAGCGATGTCTTTCCAAATATTCTCTCCTCCTTCTCTCTTGTTTGTCCTTTCTCTCATGAAAACTCGCTCGCGAAAACACAGTTAATTACAATCGCGCGCGCATTAATCACGAGAATAGGACGATCGCGTGGAACTTTACGAAGCACTTCCGACGTTAATCGTACGTTTAAACGCGCACTTTATTTTATACCGCGACAGGAAAACGAGAATCACGATTACGCGAAGCTATGATCTCTACAATCGTGTAGGGCATGATTGTTGGATATCTTGTCTAACATTCTACGAGAAAACCACACTCACATTCCATCAAGTATGTTTGTACACAAGGACGCGTCGCTGTTTCTTCGCATTTTCATTGATTCAGTTTAAGAGAGTATAATATTATATGTATATAATAAAACGATAATTTTATTAGCCTATTTTCTACCTGAATTTGTATAATACATATAAGCGCGTAATTTATCGAGCAAATCATAGCTTCTTCGTGCAACTGTGAAAGTTTCATGTTTCTTTTATCGCAATATACAGTAAAGGGCGTATTGTGTGTGATTAACATTGAGAATGCTATATAAAGTGGGGGCGATCGTCGTATTTTGATGATTAATGCGCGCGCGATCGTAATTAATCATGTTTTCGCAAATGAATGTTGTGTAAGTGCTATGAAGGGGCAGCAAAGAACAAACAAGAAAGAAGGAGGAGGAAACCTGGGGAGGCATCGAACGTCGGCGGAACAACCATTAAGTATTTTATTATTTGTTATTTGTAAAATTAATTGCTCGCTGATCTTCGTAACAATGATTCGCTTTACATCATTGTAATATGATATAAAGTATTGAAACATTGATACATATAAAATATTGATATGTACAAAATAACGGAATATGATATATATAAAACCTGTTGAAAATTGTATAGCTTTTTCTATTAAATTTTATTCATTCGTTTAAAAAATTGAATGAACAGATTTAATTGTATGCAATAATTATTTCTTGAAATATTAATTATTTTGGATACATTTTGGTATATTATTATTATTATATATATATATATATTTTATTATTATATAATTTTAATATTTTGTATTGGGAGAAAAGGGATACATCTATAAAAATTTAATATCTTTGAAATTTATTTGCAATATTATTGAGCACAATTATGGGGATACTAACGTAACGATAAAACATCCTTTATCTTTAATATTATTTTCCTGCTAATTGATAAGAGCAATAAATTCGGAAGTAGAGCAACAAATTAGTAATAAACCAGCGCTTAATTTGATACTTTGTTGGCGGGGCTACCAGGTTAACGAAGATTAATTGCATTTTATCGAGAAGAACGTACACACGAAATAATGTATTTCGTTAACAAAAGTGCATGCGATGGTTTCAAGACGGATTGACGACATTCGGTACGCTATTTTTTCTTAATATATTTTTAAAATCTCAATCTCAGTCAGATAATTTTCGTTTGTTTTCCGCGAGTTTTGTATAAAAATCGGTCGCAGAGGTTTGCGGTTTTCCGCAAGCACTCCCGTTACGAAACTGTTTCGCGTTATAGTAATAATCCTCAGGACAAGTTGAAAGTTTCGCCTCTTGCTGAATTTCAATTCCACGTGTACTTTTGTTAATCCAATGTTACACAGAAATTTGCGAGCCCAACCTCGTTCCAATATTTGCCAATTCGGTTGAAACTTCTAACCGTGCTATCGTCTCGGGCACGCGAGATCGATGTTCGATCTCGTGATTTATTGTCATTTTTATTTATAGAAAATTGCTAAATCGAATTTGGATTTAAATTTAACAAAAAAAAAAAAAAAAAAAAATTTTAAACGTTAAAACAATCACGACAATTATTCTGAATTATGAGTTGAGAGGTCGGGGGAAAATCCAGATTTTCTAAAAAAGTACATTCTTCCTTCTCTACAAACGCCGTTTAATTAAATATTACTCATTAGCGCAGGAAAAATGGGTTTAATGCCAGCGACGTGACGGCATTAACGAAACTCGGCGATTAAAACCGTCCCGTAAAAACCGACAGCTTAATTTTGCGCCCGAGGGATCTTACGTGATATCTGTTAGCAGTTTCGCCGCAATATAGCGGTTTCTATAGCTCTGTCAGCGCGAATAAAATTAAGCTTGAGGACGTAGCTGTGCTGTGACAGTCAAGAGGATTTAGAGCCTAAAAGTTTCAAGACTGATCAGCGAATCCGAATATATTTATGATTATAGAAATTCTTGAATCTACACGCGTCGCGCGAAGGAGAATTGCAGATACATATTACAGAATTTACTACTGTCATGTTCAACGATCCATGCATACGAAAATCTATGGTTTCGAGTAATTGAAAGTAATTTTTATTGTTCAGTATCAGCAGAATGTGTGCCAATGTAATTATCGTATATTTCCTGGCACTTGCCACGACAATTAGTTGCCATCATATTTTCAGCGATATGAGTGAGCGATACATTCGCGCGCAAATGAGGCTGAAATGAAAATTTGAGAGCAAACGGAGGGAGGGAATTCTCGTACGCTGATCGGTAATTGTTCACGTGATTGATGCACAATGCCCAAGATAATTATTACTAACAATAATAACCGTAAAATATCGTCCATTTAAATGTACTTTGATTGAAATTTATTGAAACTATTATTAATGCACAAAATAGTACTCGTTACTAACGTAATTTATATTGAATGTGCGATAATTATAAATTATATATATTTGATTCTTCGACGCACGTTTCTTTACGTATACAAGTATAATTCCCGAGTGTTACAAATAGAAGTACATTTAATTATTAATTATACCATATACTGTAACTACTATAGAATGATGTAGGAGAGCAGATTCTATTTAGAGACTAGTTAAACAGAGATTAACAAACTCTCTCTCTCTCTCTCTCTCTCTCTCTCTCTCTCTCTCTCTCTCTCTATTTCTGCCAACTCACAAACTTCTATAATATTCACTAAACGACCGAGTTAGTGAAATATGACAGAGGCAAGTTGCCATGTGTAATACAGAAGCTATATAAAATAATTTCTGTTCTCTAATGTATAACACATATACACACACTTACTTAATTGTATAAAACAACTGTAATAAAAGTAATCTTATTTAATCTATAGAATATTTGATCTTCCTCTTCTTTATATATATATACATATATATCTTGTATATAATCTCTCGATAAAAGAAGAATGATGAATGAACGCGCGCGACGAGCTATTAGGGTCATTAGGGACTAGGAAGAAGTATGAGAATTATTCATAATCTACTCTATATGCGTGTTGCTGTCTCTGGATAAAGGAAATTCCGTCGTCCATGACGTTAACTGTCCGGACAAAACCTTGTGAATATTCGCTTTGCAAAAGGATGTGTATAAAAATTACTATTAAGCGCGATGCACTGACAAGGGAACCTCGCAAACCCGAAAATTCTGATTTTAATGATTTTGACACACATGTAGGGAGGATAAATGGGTGAATTTAGAAATTTTTAGTTGCGGCCCAAAAACGATTCTGAGGAGTGAAACCACCCTTCATATGTAGAGAGGCTTTTTGCTTTTCTCGATATAAAAGTATTTGAGATATCAAAAAATGTTTTATACAAAAGTTTCGTGGTAAGAACATCTCTATTTAACCACATTAATAATATTTTGAAAAAATAATTTTTGAAGACAATTTTTTTAAGAATCTTTGAAAATAATTATTTCTTCAAAATTTTATTAATGTGGTTAAATAGAGGTATTCTTACCATAAAACTTTTGTGTAAAACATTTTTTGACATCTCGAGTGCTTTTCGAGATATATCGAGAAAACCAAAAAGTCGCTCTATATGTGTGGTTTTATCCCTTAGAATCGTTTTTGGGCAGCAACTAAAAATTTCTAAATTCACCTATTTATCCCAGAAATCAGAATTTTCGGGTTTGCGAGGTTCCCTTGTGAGTCGCGTTCAACAATACTCCGAGCGAATCGATAAATTGTATTTAAACGACCATGCACACTCTCACACACACACACACACATATATATAAACGCGAATATGGATATCGCGCGAACGAACATCTTTTCGCACTCCGTGTAATCCGGGATTAGTCGCGGTGCGCATTTTGAATTCTTGTCCGCGGGGCAATAGCGTGCTCGGTTATAAACTTCCGAGCGGTATATCGCGGATTATCGCTCTAACGCTGAAGAGTCCAGTCATTGCATTTACGGAAGATCGCTCGCGCGATTCCCGGCATCGAAATGCATTCGGGAACCGCATCGATCGAATCGGCTCGCATCGCAACGCAAAGACTATTTATTCGGCGCCGAATTCAGCCAGCCTTTTCTTCAAAACCAACCTTCGACGAAAAAAATGTGTAATTAAACTATATCCGTTTCTATATACATATATATATATATATATATATAAGTTTTCTCATCGTTATCTCGATTAGTTTATTCATATCGTTATTTCGATTAGTTTATTCGTATCATTATTTCGGTGAGTTTATTCATACGTGTCAGGAGATAATGCGCTGGTGGCTTCTGTTTCGAACGCTTCGCTGGCATATGTTAATATTTAGCTCAACTTGTTGGTACCGATACTTGCGGATTATACACAAGTATCATTGTACCGATATTGTTCGGAACAAGTTGTACGCCCTTCTCTCGGCGATATACAGCTGACAGTTACTGTTTCCTCTCGGATCAAATCAAACCGGGAATGCACCGGCCGGGCTAATTTACCAGGATTGCTGCGGAGTTGTAAAGTAAACTATACGGTGGGAAATACAGATTTCTGGATAGCTCGGCTGCATTTTGCCGGTCGGCCTCGTATAACCTACAATCACGAAACATTGGAATGTACATACAATGAGATTTTTCCTCGCGCGGTATCGCGTCGCACAGCGATCTCTTCCTTTCTTCTATGATAAACCTTGTCAGCCGGAAACGCGTAGATTTCACGAAACTCTTAATTCCGTCGAATCGTCGGCTAATATTTGTTTTAACTCAAGTGGTAATTTCGAATAATGAAAAGTGGGTATAGCTCCTTTGATACGCTTTCGTTGATTGGACACTCTGCGAATAGTTATTCTGCCAAGCCTTACTCGGATATATTTGAAGAGACACGCTAAATTTTAAGACAATTGAAAGTTTAGACTCTTAGATTCTCATAAGCTCTCGTTCACAGATTCTGTGAATTTGTAACCGATTCTCTAGTCTCCTTGAAATACGATATAGTGTGGATCAATATACATGTAACAGTTTTCTAGAAAAGTTAGCTTTCTGCGAGTCGCAAATATCGTTAGACGAGTCTTTTCGTTCCTAAAATTGCGCGAAAAATACGGACGATATTAGATTTAACCATATTCTCGGTCCATTTTTCGGGAAGATGACAGCATAAAAGACACACGCGTCGTTTCTCCCCCCTCGTGTCTGCCGGCACGTGACCCTTTTAGTTAAGACCTTTAAGGGAAGGTTAAGGTTCTTTTTGAGCCAATCTCGAAATACCCTTCAGCGAAAAAGGAACGACGTACTTTAGTGAATCCTTATTCCGTACCTTTCCTCTCCGATGAACGGCTTGTATCTAAAGATCAAGCGAGTATCCGAGTATCCATCGAGCAAAGATTCCCGGATCCAAGAATATCCGGATTAAAGATCTTAGGATTTGAGATCTAAGAAATTACGAAGCATTACAAATTATAAATTTTCTTCTTATTATAAATTATTTTTTATTCTTTTAAAGTAAAAAATTTATATTTAACTTCGACTTAAAAAATTGATTATTTTTTAATCTAGAAGATCTAATAAAAGAATTTCCTCTCTTTTTCCTTCTCTTCTGCTTTTCAAAAATAATTAACTGAAATCAAAAAGAGGTTAATTATTATTAATAATTATATTGAGAAATTTAATTATTCTCCAGTTAAACTAATCAATTTCTCTAAAACTTTTAAAGTAAATTAAATTAAACTTTTAATTCAATATTAATGAATTTAATACTCATTTTACTTCAAATTTTTTATTTATATAGTTAAATTTAAAACATTATATTTTTATTATAAAAATAATATTTTTATTAATATATTTATAAATTACCTATATTTTTTAATGCAATTTTATTTCTACAAATTATTCTTTAATCTATCTAAAAATAAATTAATTTATTTTCCTATTATCTTCAATATTAAACTTAATTTATAATGTAGCCGATGAAAGCCATCGTGCGAGTGATGAAAATATTATGATAAATCTCATCGTGCTTTGTACGAAAATATCAGAACAGTACGTGACGAGAGATTCCCCGTCGATTCTCCCTCGTCATTCGGCCTTATCGCATTTCTGATCCGTCATCGGAGCAGCCTCATTCTTCTTTTCATGCTGACAGCGCTGAGTAAATTTATCCATCCGCAATGATACGTGGAAATCCGACGTTTCTCGGACTTATGTCGCTTCCGTTGACGTCAAGGAGAAGACGGCGGACGGCGATATATCTCTTGTACAGCCCGAGAGACGGAGTACGCCCTTCAGGAGGACTTACGAAGATCCCGCGATATTATTCGGGTGCATTCTTGTAATCTGCCAGCGAGACCGGTCAATCCTTGTTTCAAGCAGAGGATAAGCTACGCTAAAGTTATATCTTCGCGTTTACGTAAAAATATACGTATATATATGAATGATACGTTGTAGCATTTGCAATCGGATGAAATATCTCGCCTAGATCCGTTCTCTCAGATTATTCGCGCTTGAGATCGAACGTTTTAATCAAGCCAAACATACCGAACGTCTCTGTTTCTCGAAAGCGGCCGAGCTTGCGGGGCAAGAAGACGCGCGAAGTGCCAAGTGTATTTTTCGACGACCTTGAGCGTGTGGAAGATTTACTCGTCCATTCCGGCGACACGGAGACTAAAAGTATCGTCTTACGTCTTGTCGGGCGATAGAGAACGGAAATATAGGGCAGCAGTATTGTCGGACTTGTGCGCGCAATCCTGCAGATGGAAAGATTTACTTTACGGCCCGAGTGATTCAGGAAGAAGAGGACTCTTTTTCTGTTCGCGTGAAGAAACCGAGGGAGTCCCGCCCCCGCCATTTATCCTCGAGAACCGCGCGAAGGATCGAATTGGCACGTTATTTCCGAAGGATTCATCGCGATACGGCGCGCGGGATATTTCATAGAAACGCGTAAGAAGCGAAAGGTCCAATTTCTAATACGCCCGAAGGTGTTATCGTAAAAAAGAGGTACAATGGAATACGTATACGGTACGATAAAAAGTCGCGCATAATCTTCGTATAATCTTCGTATTTCACGCGTTCTTCGCGATCCGGCAGCGTCGCGTCGCTCTCGAAACTTTACGGCGATTCTCATGGCGGCGCGATGAGATCCTAAACTCTCGCATAAGCTGACCGTTCTTCAGAGAGAGAGAGAGAGAGAGAGAGAGAGAGAGAGAGAGAGAGAGAGAGAGAGAGAGAGAGAGAGAGAGAGAGAGAGAGTTCCTCTCCGATTCTACCCACTCTTCCGAGTTTCTGCAAATCCTCATAAAGTCTGCGAACGAGTCTGCGCATTGCTCTTTTGTACGCCGGCTCTTTTGTGGCGAAACAAAATCGCGCACGCAGATATCTACTGGAGGAGAGAGGTAGACGGAAAAACGGTGAGGCTTTATTTTCTCCGGGTGTATGCCGAGAGGATTGGCTTCTCCTTGTCTCGCGGATAGACATCAAAATTTTTATGGCCCTCGCGTAACCTCTCGGGGAAACAGGAGAAGGATTTCAAGTTCGTAATGCGACGCGTATAGACAATACTCTTGCCGTCGGCCTCTCCTTGCGGAGCAACATTGCTCCGAGATAAAGAGGGAATAATTTATAGCGTAGCGCTTCCATTATTCGGGATGCCTATAATGCCAGACACATCTTTGAACAATCGTGCTTTGAAATAATTCCGAGTGTCAAAAAATTGTAGGAAAAATCCTAGGAACATTTTCTTTTCTTTCTCTCTCTTTCTCTCTCGTTTTACGAAAGCTCGTTTAAGTGGAGTAGCAATACTATTAACAACAAGTACTCTTCATGGATTTTATATGAAGGTTACATATTTATAAGCAGCCTCTCGCTTAGATAATTCATAAGTTTTTATTTATTTCATTCATTTATGTGTTTTTAAGACCAAAGCTTTTAAATGTGCCATTTGACAGATTTTCAGGTGATATATATATGTTTGCTGTCTACAATTAAAATTTTAAAATTTTCTACACGCATGCACTGATGTTCGTTGAACTCGAACATCAACTTCTCGAAAGAGTGACAAATCGGTAAGGGAAAAAAAAAAAAAGAATTTAGATTTATCTAATATTTGGACAAAACTTGAATTTTAAATTTACTCAGAAGAGAAACGCGTATCCGTAAATCTTTCCCGGGTGAGATAAGTACCGAATTTAGGATCCTCGTTAAAGCAAGGGCTTTTCACTCGAATATCAAATTATCCCTACGCATACGATACTTTTTCGGCGGGGTACGAGCCCCAAAGGATCCCGGGTCCGGGGGTCTTTTACGACGCCGTTTCCACGGAAAATTCTATTACCGTTGCGGCGCGCGATACTTTCGGGAGGATCCGGCGTCGATATTTCGCCCAGACCGCGTTACGACACAACCGGCTCACCTGGTCTCGCCGGCTGCGAAAAGTCGATAAACACCGAATATTGTGTCGTCACCGACGGATAATAAAGGTTAACTCGGTTAATTCCGCTGGCGCTGGCGTTGGCAACAAAGGCAACGAAACCTAACGCAATTTGCGGCGTCCAAGCGCAAAGTTCAGTTGTTCACGGGGGCAAATGTCGTTCCGGCTAAAGTCCTTCGAATTCTGTTAAATCCATTAGCTCCCCGCTAGCTCTTTTCCTGGACCCTCTTCCTTTTCACCCCCTTCCAACCCCCCCCTCCCCCCCATTCGACCATTTTCAGCGGTGCCACGCGCGCCACTTTAGTAATTCCATCGGCAGCTTCTCGACGTTCTTCAATTCTTCGAGAATCAATTAGCAAGTTATATCAGTAGAGATGTAAAAGTAGAGAGAGAGAGAGACAATTTCGAGAGAGACTACACAAAAGTTGTTTTTGCGCGTATTCATTATTAACAGATTCGAAGAAACATTTACGCAAACTTTAGATCGGAAAAATATATTCTCTCTTTCGAGATATTTAAAGTTTGGTTAACAAAGAATGCTATGTAGGGTCTCTTTACACAGTTACTTTTTAATTTACATCTACGATGGTTAATTGAAAATTTAATTGTACATGGACCGACATGTTTGAGTACGAACCTTGATTTTTGTTTTTTGACCAACGTGACATAGCTTTATCAGAAGTTGTTTCAACTCGAATAATTGTTTCATGAACAATTATTAAACATATGCATATAGAATATTAAATTCACACATACGCTGTCATAATTTGAGCAATTCTTGTCTATTTGATCGAACTTACGTACTAATTCTCTCGTGGTTAATTAGCATTTATGGGGGAACTAATATATTAATTAATACAGTTACGTATAATATAATTTACATTAGATTAATGTTCATTCAAATGCACAAAGCATGCTAGTAGCCTGTTGGGCAACGATTAATTATCAATTCGCTCTCGTGACATACTTAGCAATATATTATTTAACTGCATACGCGACATTGCACATTATGTTTTACATTGGTCATAAATATTCAGATGACTCGAATATGTCGACACGATCGTGCATATGACAATTGTAAAACGCGGAGATTTATGCCAGATGCCAGGAAAGTTTCGTAATAACCGAAGCGTGTTACTTTAAGAGGATGTTGAGTTCAACGAAGCGTTTTGAAAATAATCCTTAAAACAGCAACGGACTCATTACTCGAGATAATGAGTCCGCAAAAAGCAGACTGGAAGAAGGAAGTATATGTAATAGTTTTGGCTGGTCTTTTCAGAACCTCGCCTAATTTTTACGAAATCTTCACGCTGCACTCTTTCTGACTCTAACTCGAATAAGGTTCTTAATTAAATGACAAGGGAAGAGTCTGAAGTGTCCCTCTCCGATTTTGATGAGCTTTGGATATGTTGTAGTTTAGGTCAAAATAAGAGACACAGATTTTTTTTATTTGTGCCCAAATAGCCGTTAAGAGGGTGAAATATCCCCGTGAAAAAAATCGGTTTTCATATTTCTGAACAAATACCGTCGAAACGATAAAAGATATAAAAAAATGTTTCAAATAAAAGTTTTATGGTTTTCAGTGCACTTTATAACAATGTAATCAAATTTTTTCAAAATATTATATTTTTCGAAATTCTCCTCCCCTACCATAATTCTTGCAAATTTTAAAAATTGTCTTGTAACAAAACTTAAAGCACGTTTAACGCCAAATTCAACCATATATGATAAAGTTGTTTTCGGAAAACGCATTTTTCTGAAATTAGCTAGAAATACCTCTATACGCGATCTGTATCCGCTTTATGGCACTCGCTACTCATGACGACAATTTTTTTCTTCGTAATCTCAGAGACAATACAATAACAACTATAATAATGAGAAAATATGTGTCTCTTATTTTGACCGAGGCTACAACATATCCAAAGCTCATCAAATTCGGAGAGGGACACTTCCGACCCTTCCTTTGTGAATAATATAAACAGGTCTTTCCTGGTTTTGATCTGAGAAAGAACGCGAAATTAGTTTATTTTTAAGGAAAAGAGAGTTTTTTCTTTTTTAAATAATAGCTTATGTATTTTGAGAAATAAAAAAAATAATATACTTGATACATTATAAAGATTTATTTTACATAAATGTTTGTTGATATATACTTTTCCTCTCTTACTAAACTAATTTAACCGCAATTCCGCATTATATCACAGTAGCGAGTTTCAGAGAAGGCAAAAATTGAGTGGCACATCCTGGAAATAATCGAGGCAGGCCACGTGCGCGCCAGAAACAAAATCAAAGTCTTGTCGAGTGACTTGTCGAATGCTAATGCACACAGTTCGGTCGCTGCGGCGGGAAGTTGTGTAAATTGATTGCTGAATTATTTATCGGGTCGCGCTCCACCTTCTCGAATGTGGTTTTCACAACCGCAATTTCTGCCTACTTCCATAGTTGCGTCTATCACTTTTGTATATAAGGATGCTCTCTGCGAACGTTGCACTTGAGACGAGAAATTGCGTCTTACTTTTTATAGATATACAGTAATATCGTCGTACAACTTTACATATATTTGCAATTTTAATTTAGATTTTTAAGAAAAGTTTCGAAACATTATCAGTTTTTGACATGAAGGAAAAAGAGCACGGTATTTTTTTTCCTTTTTTTATTCAGAAGCCCATCAGTTCTCTCTTGCTCCAGCAGAAGACTTTTAATTTCAACTCAAAAATTGCGGTAAGAGCAACGGTATCTCGACGGTGCAGATGTCATTTTAGTTACTCATGTCCTAAAGATATTTACGAGTAGTTTAAATTACTCGATGATTCTCCCTTGGTAAAGCTTGCTCTGCGTGCACCTTATTTTACCGCGCGCGCGGTTGGCATATTTATAAAGAACACTCGGAAACGTTAAATTATACCCGCCCCCGATGTATAACTCAGTGGGTGTCCTGGAACAACTTTTAATTTCCATAAAATCATTTCTCGCCCGCGCATAAAACTTCTCCTTCTTACTACGCTGTCGGCACGTTGCATCTTACCTTACCGCCTGCTTATTAACGTTACAATTCCTAAAATTAGCGTCTTTGAATATTTAAATTTTTAAAACTTTTTTTTCTAAATCGCATCATCAAGACGCAACATCAAAATATTATAAATATTTAGGAATCAATTTAGAAACAAATTAGAGAACAAATAGAATAATTGGAATTTTTTATAATCTTTTATTTAAAATTGCAATATAATCTTTAGTGGCTTTCAAGAATGCGACATTAATATAGGGGGTATAATTTAAGGTTTAATATTCGATAAACGAAGATTTAATAACTCGGAGGAGCTACAGAATCCTTCCGAGGATCGTGCACGTCTAACATTAATTAAAAGCTGATCCGGGAACGTCGTAAAAGGTGTCCTTGGAAATCCTCATGGCGGTTACCGAGCCCGCTGATGGTCCTTCAAAGAACTCTACCGGTGGTGACAAGAAAATGAGGCAGGAAGTAAGAAAGACGGAAGACAAGCGCGGGAAACGAGGAAAACGCTAGGAGGGTACCGAAGCAAGTTTCACTTGGGCATATTAAAAAATTAACTTAACCCACGAAGATAAAAAGCTAAACGGACAGTCTCTTAAGGAGCTGGCTTAATGACACTCCCCTCAACCCCTTTCTCTGCTCCTCTGAGAAGTTCCTCCATTCTTTCCAGCGTCGTCTGCGTTTTGCAGCTATCGCATCTACCAAATTAAAATGATGCCGAGAGTCTGATAAAAAAAATACATTAAGAAGAAATTTAAGTTTTCATTGTAAAGACTCCGAAATTCTCCAAGATATCTAAAGATATAAAAATTTAAATGTCGAATGTTTTAAAGATATGTATTTACATTTTCTGCCGGAGATAAAATAAAATTATTTAAAAAACAACAAATTCCAGAAAGAGAGAGAGAGAGAGAGAGAGAGAGAGAGAGAGAGAGAGAGAAAGAAAAAGTTACTTGGGCAATTCCACGTCAAATCGGACAAAAAAATGACCTCGTATTTTTTAAATAAATCGAAACTTTTTTCACGTGAAATATACATAAAATAAGGAGATACGTATTTTTGTATTTGTCCAAAATATTTTTTTTGTAGAAGTTATAAACAACAAAATTTTCGTGAAAAATAAAGAAGTTGTCAATTTTAAAAATTAATATCTCTGGTTATATATTTGTCGGAAAAATTCAACATAATTTATAATGTTTGAATGTAATCAACATTATAAATTATGTCATTCTTACTGTACATTCTTCCTACAAAAAATTTCCGATGAAATCGGCGCGCCATAGCGTGTAGCATACTACTTGGTCGAGCCAGTGACGCGAGCACGACGCGGCGCCTCATTCATTAAAAATATAAAAAATAGAATCTATCGATTCTCCATAAAATAAAAAATATGTACATTTTCAGAATAAAATAGAGAATGAAATAGCATTATTACAAAAATTTTAAAAAGTGTACTTTTTGGTGAAAAAAAATTATTAAACATTTCAATTATTTATAACAATTGTAATTAGCAATTTCATGTAACATAAACTATTTTTATAAAAAAGATTGTTTCCTTAGCTTTAATATGCATCTTTGAAAATTTCTGTACGACAAATATAACCAGAGATATTAATTTTTAAAGTTGACAACTTCTTAATTCTTCACGAAAATTTTGTTGTTTACAACTTCTGCAAAAAATATTTCGGACAAATACGTATCTCCTTATTTTATGTATATTTCACGTGAAAAAAGTTTTGTTTGATTTAAAAAATACGAAGTCAAGAAAGGTCGATTTTTGTCTGATTTGACGTGAAATTGCCCATATATATATTAATATTTTAGTATTCATAATTTTTTGGATTTATTTTTGCGAAAGATTTATGATATTATAATTTAATATTTAAAAGAGGATAAAAATATATAAAATATTTAAAGAAAAACATGAAAAACCTTAGAAAAATTAATTTTTCGAGGAGATTTAAGCTTTCAAAAATTTCTAGATTAAAAAATTCCAAAGCCTCTATGTAAATAATCGCTTTTTAAATATGAAATTGTAAAATAAGAGATTCCACTATCCTCCGACAAGTAAATATCCTGCTATTTGGCACCAGTTCTGTTCTTTCTTAAACTTCCTTTTTACATCTTATCTCCAAAAGAACTTTCGTCAATGCGATAGCCGATGCAGAGCCGACCTTCGTCAAGTTGGAAGACTTGTTACCTCGCAGGGTGGGAGGATGAAGTGGATCATTCAGTCGATAGACTCGTCGGCCTAACCATAGCATAAACCTAAATCTCGATACCGAGTCAGTTACATCCGACCGCGAACGCGGAAACGCTCTTTGGGTATCGGCAAAATCGTTAGTTCTCCACGGTGATCCGATTTACGACGTGACAAATCTCCCGGACTGCGCTTGCGGACGACCCAGGTGGTTTCCCTACCCATCTACAGTCCCAGAAATAACGTAACATCTCTGCGTCAGTTAATCAATTTTTTTGGAATATAATTATTGGCAATACTTTTTCTAATACACACAAAGTTTACGCTCCACAGTATCTGTAAATACCTTAACTTTTTTTATGGATTCAATCATTCATTTAGATGCTTTCGGAACTGTATTGGGTTGATCCACAAATAAGTTTTGCTATAGATAATTACTGAATAATTTCTTCTGAGAAACCTACAGCGAGTACGAGAAAAATTGCGAAAAAAGCGACCAGCCCTCATCAATCGCAAAAATGTGCAATTTTGCTACACGACAATGTTCAATCACATACGGCTAAAATAATCAAAAAAAAAATCTGGAGATTTCGTGATCAGTTCTATTTCATCCTCCTTCTTCTCCGGATCTTGTCCCATCAGATTTCCATCTGTTTAGGTCACTCCAAAATTCATTAAATAAAAAAATTTTCATAATGATGCTGAGATCGATGAATTTGTAAAAAATATTTTTGTATCAAAACCTCCAAAATTCTTCGAGGAAAGAATTAATAAATTATCGTCTAAATAAGAACAAGTTGTATTAAATAATGGAGAATATATAACAGATTAGAATTTATTGTAAATAATTTTAAATATAAAAATACAGTTTATTAAGTAAAACGGAACTTATTTATGAGAATCAACCTAATAATAAACTCTGTCAAGTTAATAGATGAGAATTTACAGTTATACGATTAAAAAAAAAATAATTCTGTTAAATTTGCTTTAACGCGTCATGAAACATCACTATCTAACGTCGTCGAGATCTTTATATCGGAAATTGTTGAAGCGTCAAATTTCGATTCTGTAATCTCTGAACTATTAAGTTCATGAATATTCACTTCCTTGAATATTTAAATCCTCGATAGAAGAGATTCTTGGAATGATTGGATTTATTAGGGGACATTTACATTTTTAAACTTTTCAATTCCAGTAGGATTCCGTAGGCGTTGAAAAGATACTTAAAGATTCGTGAAAGGATTCATTAAATATTTAGATCCTTGCCAAAAGAGGAGCCACTTCCTTGGCTGTGCGTCCTAAACCTTAAATGATCGGAAATTAGATTCATTAACGTGTCCGCGCATCTTTCGTTTTCGTACGATCTGATTCGCTCTTTAACGTCAACGTACAGAAACGTTTCAATCCCAAAATCTATGATCCTTTAAATCCCGGCACCGTCTAACCCAACTTAACTCGCTGCAAAGTTCACAGACGGTCAAATAACTAATCCTCCCTTAGCGCGGCTGCAATTTCGAGGCGAAACAAATCCAATTTCTTTGCGGACGGCGTGGACACGGGGACATGTCCTGTGAGCAGGATTCATTCTCGCGCGAGGAGAGAGACGACGGGACTGTATCTTACAATAATAGTCGCGCCGTAACGAAGAGATATACGCGTGGGCGGACGCGACGCCAGCCTGACAAACGAAGAATCCCGCCATCGCCGCCATTACCGAAAGTTCCCCCGCCGTGAAAAACGTCGGATTTCCGCTCTCGGACCTCCCTAAATCACCGGATGTGCTTTCGACCGCGTACCGGCCGTGGCGGTATCTCAACCTTAAGTCGAAATCAGTGTTTAGTGCTTTTAAATCAGCCGCCCACGAGGCTACACATTCGCCGCTCTGCTTATCCGACTTTACTATTCTTTATGTCAGATCTCTCTCTCTCTCTCTCTCCGAACCTTTTCGAACTTTCTAAATAATGTCTTTATACTGTTCTCGAGACGTAATGTCTCTTACTTGAATGGAGGAGGAGAAAATCCTGGTTCATTTATCTTTCGATTTTTTGAAAATTCTTTTAAAATCTATTCGAGGTTCTCGAGAATTCTATTGTTCGGCTCTCTTAGCTAGGATCTGCTAAATTTTATAAAAAATTTTTGAATTTTAGGATTATTAGTAAAAGAAAAATATGAATTAGTGTAGATTAATTAAATTTATTGGAATTAATATAAAATATTATTCTATTAACTTTTTAGCTTTTTTAAAAATTTGGAAGGTTTTTTAATCCGGAGAAGTTATAAGGATTCTTGAATTTTCCTATTTGCGTATCGCGGAGTTTGATCTTGTTCACAATCTTAAATGAGAGGATGTACCGCGGCTGAATATTATAGGTGAACTCGAGATCTTGTTATGTTTTTTGAGCAAACCGCAGCGCGGTTGTGTATCCATAGAATAGACTTCGATAATTGAGGATGCTGGAGGAAGTTGCTAGGAAGAGCGAACACATCGAGAGGAATCGAGAGGCTGATATTTGGGGGGAGAGAGAAAGGAAAAAAATGTTACTTCGGGAAATGGCGGGAGAGAGCGATGCGTACATGGAAATATATTACCGAGGCATTGAAAACAATTACTCGCGATGCACAATAAATGATTGTTCTTGTTAATTGAAATGGTGATATCTCTAAAAGCTCGCGCCGGCTGAAGCGTCCGATGAGTAATGCGTTCCGATTGTTTCGGAAGCATACGTATACAGAATGTTAACGATCGCCATGATTTTACTACTTCCGATAGCTTGAAAAAGTCAAGCAACTTGCTTACAAATTGCTCCAATATTTTTTTGCGAGATATATCATATTTTATGTTATAATAAATGTTCCTATATATTTGTGTGTGTGTGTGTGTGTGTCTGTATACATATATAAATGTGTATCTGTATAGAGAGAGAGAGAGAGAGAGAGAGAGAGAGAGAGAGAGAGAGAGAGAGAGAGAGAGAGAGAGAGAGAGAGAGGGAGGGAGGAGAGAAGAGAGAGAGAGAGAGAGAGAGAGAAAGAGTCGATGAATAAAGCTGTGGAAAGCTCATGAGAATTTTTTGCCTGAAGCTTTAAGTGCAAAGGCAAACACGCGATAAATGTTGCGTATGAATTAATTATTAACGCTAATTTAACCCTTTTGTATCCCTTCTGAATAAATCTGTTTTGAGCAGTAAATATAATCATTGTACGTGCTATTATGTTTATATTTTCTGTAATAATTATTTACTTATTGTATCAAATTAATTAAAAAAATAATTAATAAGATGACTTGTATTTTCTTTATCTCTTAAGTTGAATAATTGAAAAATTTTGCAATCAACAATATTATATGTAACAATATGTGTATATAATTTATTTTAAATTATTAATTATATGATTAACTATATGTACATATTTGAGAATTCATTTGCTATTAATTTGTACCTCATTTTCACTAATTGCCTTAATCTCTTCCCTATATTAATTTAATATTCCAAACGTTTAATATATATTTAAGATTAAAATTTTATTAATCGCTTTACCAATTTAATATTTAACTTAGTAAAAGCTCGAAACTTCTTCTAAAAAGATCTCTCATTTTAATTAACATCGTAAGAAAGAGGCAATGTGTTTCAAGCGAAATCAAAATACCCTGAGCATCGCCTTCGCAAATTGATACATTCGATCCTAAGTTCGATGCATTAGATAATGGTAATTGCCTTGTTTCCTGGATATCCTGCTGCACATACTGACGACGCAAGGAAGACTATAGGAACAATTAGTCCATTGATGACCTCCCATATTAGGCTCGCAATAAACGCGATAGGTGCGACTATTGCGCGCCTATAAACTGCTGATGGGAGCGCTATGCGAGCAAATAGACGAGTCTCTATTTTATCTTTCTTTATGCTTCTCCATTTTCCTCCTTTTACACTACGTCTCTTGACATGATCGTAAAATTTTTAAGACCACTTCTTCACGCGAATATAGTGCTTCTCCTTTTGAAATTCTTTCGGAAATTTGCTCAATATTCAGAAAAGTTTCGTAAACCCTTACAGAAATCGTATATTTGTACATATATTTGTTAAATATTAAAAACTCTTACATTAGATTATATTATTTATCTAGGACATTAATTTGTAAAATATTTCAACATTTTTATTGTAATCGGATCGTTCAATTTTTATCTTTGAAAATAAGATCACTTTATGATGCTTCTATCTTAAGAATTTTAACGTTTAATATCTCGTGCAAATTTTTTCCTGTCATTATAGAGATTAAACTTTTCATAAAAATTTACTATATAACTTATATATATACATATAATGTTCATATATCAATTATTACTTCTATTTATAATTTATACGTATAACTTTAGCAATTACACTTTTACGTTTTATTATCCCCTTTATCATGCAAGTATAAAAGATGGCTATCGGAATCGATGTGAAAATTTAAACACGCCATTTATATAGAGAGAGCTTTAAAAATTCTTATTAAGTGCAAAGTTATCCGCCGTGGGAAGAGTGCCGTTATCGAGAGATAATGCATTGCTGCACGCAATATCTTTCGGCTAGTGCGGCATCATTTGCAAGGATTACAGCTCCATAACCGAGTTCCGAATTCCCGATAGCAGGACTTCAGCATTGTAAGAAAGTCTTTTTACGACGTCTTCGTTGTTGGGTTTATCGACGTTTTAAAATAAACGCATTTACAGAATTTATTGCATGAAAAGGCAACAGGTCCTCGAAGACACCTTACGTAGAGATTTTTATTAATTCAGCGGAAAAATCAATCGTGTTATATGTGTGTGTATGTGTATGTATAATAAAAACTGTGAAGTCAATTTCTCTCAAAATATAAAAAGAGGTCACATATTACGAAAGATCGATTATAAATTGTGTATAAAAATGTCAGAAATCAAGGATGATATTACACATTAAAGAACAAACTACTCAAAAATAGATTGTAAAATAAGAACTTTGACGGAGAATATAATATGACAATAATTAAAAAATATTATATATATATATATATAGTACACACACACATATATTGTATATATATTCTGTATATAAGCGTTTAAAGTCCATGCAAATGTAACTGACGTTAAGATCTCGACCAAAGTCATATTAAGCTCTCGATAAGAATATTTATGCCGAGCCGATATTAATCCCGGTTTGTATCAACAAGAAAATCCTGCGTCAGCAAAGTTGCCGCAAAATATCAACGTCAACACGTTACTGTCCGTCTTTTATCTTCCACGTACGAAGTTTTAATATAAAACACGGAATTTTAATATAATGTTGCGTTAGACCGAGATGTTTGGCACGTAATATTCTGACATGAATACGTCGCTGTTATAAATCCGTATATAATTAATTTTCATGTAATAATTCTTTGCGCGTTCTATACGTGCGCTTTATGAGAATTTCCCATTATTTGGATCCGTACAGCGGAGAACATTTCATTATTTATTATATTTGAATATTTTATCTCTTATTATTCAAATAATATATTCTCTTTTAACACGCGCGCATGCGTTTGGATTTTTGATTATACAATTCCAAAAATTCTCGTATTTGCTTTTTAAATGTACGATACGAAATTAATGCGTAATAATTCTTTAAATTCTAGTGAGTTCTTTTATCTCTATAAAAATATGTATTTTTCCAACTTAAAACAACTAACTTTTATTTTCAATTCGTAGCTGTTCACGCCGTTGTAACTTTTCGTAATGATAACACCGCCATGCTTAAGTGCAACACATGAGTGTATGCGATGGAACTTTGATTTTAACGAAATAATGGAAAACATTTTTCTATCCTGTGAGTAAAAAATTTGATCCGATTTTAAAAAGTGAGAAATTTATTATATGTTTGTGTGATTATTCCTAAAACGTAAACGTTTTCGACATATCTTTTTTACATTATACACAATGTATTGTACATATATATGTATATGTGTGTGTATATACTATATATATATAGTTAATTTTATAATAAGCCCGTTAATTAGGTGGAAACACGTGGAAGCTCATTTATGTTTTCCCAGGGAAATCAATGTTCACTCCCAGATTTCCACGCCGCTGCGCAAAATATTAATCAAAGAATTTCCATCACGCGCTCTGACCGCGCTTTCTTCGATAAATAATAAGCGTGAGAGCTACGCGACCAGCAAAAGTAATTTTCGAGTTCCTCCGCGCTCGATGATTAATGATTTCAGCCGCTGATATTGATGAACTGCCGCGCGCGAACTTCGTATAATCGCGCCGGCGATTGGCAGCTGCTTTCAGCTTCCTCGCATTATTAATCTTGTACTGTCCGATTGTGCATATTTTCTTCAAAAAGCTCCTGCTCTTTCCCACCGTTCTCTCAAATTACATTAAATATCAGTTCTCGAAGAATATGATTTTAAAATCCGAAGTGAGAAGAAGAAGGCGAAGGGAAGAAGAAAACGAAGAGAGAAACTCGGTGAAGAGTTCGAAGATGTGTTGCACATAAAAATATTCTATGCGTCTGATGATTTTTATTTTTTATAAAAAAAATTAAAATGGATGACAAAAACATAATTTGCATAGGAAATGTAATACAAGTGTGCACCGCCAACTTCATCTCGTTTCTAAAATCTCATCTATTATAATGAATGCTGGTGAAAGGGTTAAAGTCTTGAGCGACGTGTCCGCGAGAACGTCGGGATGGCGAGAGAAGTGAGGACGGGCTCGAAAAAAGGGTCGTGAACGAAGTGACGCAGGGAGATGCGCTTCTCTTTCATATGCAAATTCCAGACTTAACAAAAGTGCGACTGAATAATGTAGCCGCCGCAGCGTCGGCGAATGGATTTTATTTCACTGTTCAACGCACGTCCGGCGATCTAGGAAAGCTATCGTGATCGACTACGAAAGATATATCATTCTTTATGAAGCTATTGTTTTTGGTAAGTAAATTAATATTCTGCTAAAGGAACTTATATAATATATTGATGCAATAATTTAGTCAGTTGGATTATTAATTAATTCAGCTATGCTTAATCCTCCTCGCGAAATATTCGATTCCTTTATTTCATAAATACACATTGATATTACTTAAGATATATTAAAAAAACAATTAGAGTAATAATCTTTCTGTTGCCGATTACCCGTGTAAAAGCAGTAATACTTTAAATTAGAAACGAATGCACTGAATACTATTTAATTTGTGACCATCACTAATTATTATTAAAGATCACTGCTGCATTATGAATAGCGTACAACGTAATAAAGAATTAATAAGCACGTCCATTGTCGCGAATGATTTAAACTCGCAAGAATTTTATAACTTTTCTTCTGTTGTAAATTAACCCTAGATACATCGTAAAAACAATATTATACTTTTAAGAGCGCGAAACGCTCGTTAGAGAGGGAAAGATAAAGCGAGAGAGGCACAAATCAGTAGTAACGTCCGCCGTTTGGTCAGCCACTTGGCCGACCGTTTGCGGCCCTGTTCACTAACCCACCTTCGCCATCCCTGCTCGTCCCGCCAGCGCCTTTTATTTCCACTTAAGGGCCATTCATATTTAAAGCTATATCCGCCGCGGGCTAGGATTTACCGATGCCGCCGCTTAGTAAAGTATGTAAAGCAGTAACCAGTCCGCGCGCGCGATGTATAGTTTGCAGTCGCTTCGAAAGTAAATCCACCGCAAGCTTCATGGTAGCACATAGGGTCAGCGTGCTACGAGCTTTCAAAACCTTTTCCGCTACTTGCGCTGAAGCTGAGGATTAGCCTTTCCGGTATCCCAAAAAGTTCCGAGCTTCTCTTTTTGTTTATCGATGAGAACAAAGTGAGAGCGAAGAAGTTGACGCATAATACTCAGAATCGCTCGAATTATGAGACTCTTCTCGTAGACTTGTCTTAACCTAGAATAATTGCGGGAAATCTTTAATTTTTCAATAAAATCCAGAGAATGAAATTATTAACAGTCTTAAAATAGGAACGAATAAATAAATAGAGCCTTACTTTATAAATTTGGTAATTATAATTAATTCTATACCTTAAGGTTTTGAAAGTTTACTTTATATTTGTTTCAGATATTTATTTGTAGCGTGTAATATTTACAAGGTGAAATACTATAAAATTTTTAAAATACTATAAATAAATATTAAATAAAATATTATATAAAATACTATATAAAATACTATAGAATAAATATTATATAAAATACTATAAAATTTTTAAAATACTATAAATAAATACTCTTTAAAATAAATTTTTAAAATATTATAAAATAAAATAAAATTTTCTAAAAAAGATATATGCGCGAATAAGCGCAAGACGCACTCTTGACAGTGATAAGAAATTCAGATTTCTTTTAAATTGGCGTTGTTTATCACGACTGCAATCAGAGGCAAGTAAACTGGAGGGGAATTTTCTTGAAGAGCACTTGGAGAGCCGGTCGGATAAATTCCAAACGGCATCGAGACAAACTGCTCCCCAAAGTGCCGTTGCGCGGCGTTTATTTGTCTGAACGAAAAAAACGAAAAAGTTATTGTTTCATCCCGTACCGACGATGTTTCTTCCTTTTCCCGCGTGAGTCTGCGGGAAAGAGTTCGGTCGAGTTTCTCGGTAATTTCTACTCATATAAGGTCGCTATCGGTCTTTTCACGACGATTCGGGAAATACGAATAGCCTGTTTATTTGTCTTGTATTTTTTATGAAGTTATGGTTTCACAGCGCTATCATAAAACGGGAAGAGAGTGAGAAAGCCTTCCTCTCCTTTCTCCTCGGTCCTAGCAACAAGTGTTTCCCGAAGAATATAACTTACCGTCCATAAGACAAACGGACTGCAATGATTGTGGCTAAAAAATGATATCTCGCGAAACGTAATTCTCGTGAAGCGCGCAGAGAGATTTGTTAAGTGTAGCACAAATATCGGATCCAGTGTACACGTCTTATTGTTTCAATCTGTGTATGATACAATAAAAATAAAAATGGGAAAATGTTCCATATTTACACGTGTTTTTATACAAATAAAAATTATTAGACTCTTTTTTCCACAATTGAATAATTCAATTATTATATACCTTCTTAATACGTTAAGTTTTTAAAATAAATCTTGAATATTTAAATAAATGGCGAAACCAAGAATTTCTCGAAGCTTAGCGTGCTATGAATTTAATCCCTTTTACGATAAAAGCCAATGATTATAACCCACTTAACTATGACGTAACGATATATGTCGTTTCAGATCGTTAATATGACCTAAACCTCCTTGCTTGAACATGTTCCCAAGTTCACGTCATTCTCGTTAACCAGGCGATCTTGTACGTGCTTCTAAAATGTTTCTTAGAAATTTTTTATCATCATGAGAGAGAGAGAGAGAGAGAGAGAGAGAGAGAGAGAGACAAAAAGATACCCCCCGGGAATTGGCCGTTTTGAAAGTTTAAGCGGAGGTTTAAGAGTCCGCCGATCGTAAGTAGTTCGCGAACTCGACAACCGCTTAGAGAGAAGTTCGGTGAAATTCGGAGAACGTCGAAAGTGATTTCCGACCGCCGGAAACTTGCTTAAATCTCGAGATGATTTTCGGGGTTCCGCGAGTTTATGGTGGCCGCGTCTCGATTGGAAACTTTCACGCGGTATTTCTCGCACGAAATGGCAGTGCCATGCGAAAATGTGCCCTTAGGCAGGTGTGTTTTCTCTAGAAATTTACCTAAAGAATTTTGAAACACGCAGTGAAACACGCTCTTTTTAATTCTCGCGATCTAAAAACTATTGAGATTGAGCGATGAGATTAAGTATCTTACGAGTGGGTTCGAATTTGTTTGCATGGTTTCTAGATTCGATTACTTCGCAAGTACAATATATGAAATATTATTTCTTAAGTACATATTAAACTTGATTAATTGAGACGTCACATTAAATGGTAAAATATTGTACATGAATACTGATATACAATAATGTTCAATCCATTCGATATTGAATATTTTACAAATTTTATACTATTTTTAAAATACCCGTTATCATATTCTCTTCCCTATAAATATTATTCGCGTTTTCGGAGAATTCCAGGAGTAATATATACGCTAGTCGAGAGGTAGATAATTTTCCACAAAATCGCGCGGTCAAGGGAGAGCGCTTTGCAAGCTTAAGCTACTTTTAAAATAGCTATAATGCTGAACGCGCTTGCGTTTATATATCCGTTTCTATAATTCCACAAATTATCAGGAAATTGAATTTTGTAAGTGAGTGTACCAGCTAAAGGACGTCGCAATGAAATATGTACGGGTACCTCAAAGTCACAAACCGGCAAACTGGCGTTTCCAGTTGCAGCTCGAGGCCACTGACGCGGGAAAGCGACGGGTGACGTCTCTCTGAGATCCTCGGAAGAGCAACATCTCCGAAACCCGTCTGCTTGCCGAGATGTTGAAGTACGACCTAGGAGGTGCCGGAGAACAAACATCATCCTTGATGGCTGATGATATCAGCGAGCAAGAATCGAATCATATATGTTTGTCGAGGAATGTACGAGCTGCGGCGACGAGCGAGAAAGAGAGAGAGGGAGAGAGATACACATTCCACCTATTCTGAATTCGATATTGACCCAATAAATCAACGCCGTACATGGGGGGGCCACCTTATCGGTACAGTCCCCCTACATCTTTATGGGTATCTTTATGGGTGGATTTGGGCGATACGCCATGAAGGATCCCGTTAGGTACACTTTTAAATCTGAAGTTTCCCGCAGGAGACACGTAGCAGCGATCGATTTTTCCTATCGCTAGACGGAAAAATAGTGAATATCGCGGTCGCCGCGAATATATATAGTCTCTATATAGTTTATAGCCGGCGGTGGAACCGCTTTCTGCCTGGATTGCCGAATTAAATTCGTAATACGGGTAAAATATACGTCGCTCAAAGTACCGACAGGCTCAGAGTGCCCTGACTTCAACTAGCTTATTACCGTGAAATTATATTATCGCCGTTACGAAACGCGAAGATGGATGTTTTACGATAATTCTTGTGTTTTATTAAAACAGAGCTAGCACAATCTTCTCGAGACGCATGGCGGACAAAGCATTGTCGATGAAACGGCAGAAACCATAAGACATCGGAGCAATTTCTCGATAAACAGAGCTGCAGGTGGAATTGCATGCGGGCGATGACAAGGAAACGTGGAGAGGAACGAATGAGTGTAAAGAAAGCGCGCGCTCGCGCGAAGAGAGAGAGAGAGAGAGAGAGAGGGTGGCGCAAAAAGCGTGGGATAGAACTGCGTATGGAATTCCGGGGGGATGACAACGGTCATAACTTTATGTCCTGTCACTTCCGACAGTAGCAGTCCGCGCAAACTATTCGTCACACGTGCGAGTCCAGAGCTTACGGAGCGCTGTCTTTCCTCTCTCTCTCTCTCTCTCTCTCTCTCTCTCTCTCTCTCTCTCTCTCTCTCTCTCTCTCTCTCTCTCTTCTGTGCGCAAATAGAAGCGCGCGCGAGCGCATATTCGCTCTCTTCTTTCGCGGCCGAGATGCGTTCTTTCCGCGCACGGCAAAAATACGCTCCTCGTGCTCGATTTGTCCCGGCTCGCTCATACGTAAAGGGGTCGGTCGACAGATGGATAGCTCGGCGACTGTTGACATTTCATCAATCAATAAAGTGTCAGCGAAATATATATATATATATATGTGAATTTCGTTGCGCAACACCGGACTCCATTTGAATCTTGAAATTAAGTTTGTTGCGCCTGGATAAAATGAAATTTTATCCAATTTTATTTCAGTATATATTGGCGCAAAATTCTGCTGAGAATTCGAAATCAAATTTCGTTAAATTTGTATCAATATTTGAAACAAACGAATTTTGCCATATATATTAATTAAAAAATTGGGATATGAAAAAATCTCTCTTGTGTTTCCATCTATTTTTTTAAATTATCAATATACACCAATGTATCGTTTCGCTAATCTACTTAACCCTTCTGTTCAATGCATAAGTTTTTACCTTTTCATCAATGTATGAATCAACTGCGTGTTTTCGACGCATTTTTTTATAGCAGCTCCTGGGCATCGAACATTTTTTCCCGTTATATTTTAGGAAGTTTTCGAATATACCTTTCGAATATATATGGATATATTTTTGTATTTTGTTACGGCTGGAAAAGATTCCGATACATTTTCAACATTTAAAGTTGCTCTGAGTACCTGGGTATCCGTTCATTGACAGAAGGGTTAACGGAAATAAAATATACATTTTTCTTTATAAGGGTTAAAGGAAATAAAGTACAGTTTTAAATTTACGTCCTTCGTATATAGAAGGTAAAATGCATTTTATGCGATATCTATCGTGTTAACTCTGAGACGCGTCTGTCAATGATAAGGGATACCCGATTGTCTAGATACCGATGTCTCGGAAACCTCGGAACGCGAAACTGAATTATGACTGACGGAAGGTCATCGATCAGAAACACACAACTTGGTAGATGCACTCCGAGAGAGCCACTTCAAAGATGAAGCGTCGATCAATCGATCGGTCCTCGATATCGGGGAGTCCCGTCTCGTCTCAGGAGTTTCCTCGTTATAGTACCAGCCTAGCCCCTACATGGTGTGTTTTCCCTCCAAAATTGACAGGACGACCGATAGGTCCCTCGCAACTTCCGCGGAGCGTTCAAAGGTAGGCGATAACTCGACCGAGCTCAATTTGCGACAATTCTTGATTACAACTACCGGATAGGACGGAATGCCGGAATTCACGAAATTAAATTAGCCAATGACTACCCCGAGAATATCTCGGGGAATTCGAGGATACGGTTTGCAAATAAACGGAGAAATCGAACGGAATGCTGCTGAATAGTTTTCTCTCGGATTTTCTTAGAAATTGTTAAAATAGCAAATCAATGATTATTGTTTCAGCCTGATCGATTATTAGTAAACTGATTTAGTACATTATATAAATAAGGCGATATTTTTCTTCTTAAATTATGTATTAAATAATCTACTTCTTTAATCTTATTTTAATCGAGTCGTTGTAAGGACGGAGATTAATAGGATAAGAAGATTAAATATAGAAGTTATGTATAGATGACACGATAAGCATTACTTATTCGTCTATAAATATCGTACTTTATTTATAATGTATGTAAGTAGAGACAAAAGGAAAACTTGTTAGTTAAGAGACAGGTAATTAGAACTTGACTGCAATTAGAGCTTATAATATGAATGCAGTCGAAAATTAATCATAAATCACACGGAAATATCCGACTAATTTGTTAAGGACAGTTTAAGTACAATTACGTGTACAGAGAGACATTATTTGCAATATATCGCGGAAGCCAGCGAGGTCCTAGAAATTCTAGACCAATTGTGCCGCGTGCACTATTGATCTTGGTTGTCGGTTAAGACACGATCACTATGTCGATGGTCACTTAATTGCTCGAGATTTACCGCTCTCTCTCTCTCGGGTGGCTCCGCGATTTCATTTCGATCCGATCTCGCCGAGAGTTTAATTCCGCCGCTATTCCGTGTTCGCATACTGCGTAAATCGTCGGTGCCGCGACGCAACACAAAATTGTAACTGACAACAGAATCTCATAAACGTCACCGTGATGCGAAGTGTAATTGTTGGCGTAAAACAATTTAAACTGTCATGAGAATGGCGTTGAGTGATTTTATGACTAATGCGAAAAGAAGTGGTCGACGAAACTTTTAATTATTATCGGGGGGGGAGTCTGCAAAACTGGGTCAAGGAGCGCAAAACACTCTCCTTCGATCTCCAACACTCTCCTTCTGTCAATGCATAATTTTTCACCTTTCCATCAATGTACGGGTACCAACTGCGTGTTTTCGATACACTGTGACTAATTTCTTTATAACAGCTAGGCATCAAATTTTGGTTTTGGATACATTCATCGACAGAAGGGATAAACCCTACGTATTCGGAATTCACATGTTTCCGGAAATATATCTCAGGATTTCTCTGCATTCTCTCTCATTCGTGTCTATCTTCTTCGTCGAGCGGAACCTTCTCGAGGAAGCTCGAGGTGACTTCCGACGTGAGTCGTATCCGGTCGTATCCTCGAGTCGCGCGTCCGCGAAACGCGTCTGAGCGATGCGCCGGTAAGTTGGCAATTTAACGAGCTATTCGGCGACGGTTATCCAACGCGTAGTCGGTATCCGCATGCTGCCTCCCGGTTAACGGGAGGCAGTTAAGCGTAATATATCTTTGGTAATTATAGCGCGCCGGCGTAGAGGGATATTAGCGCGCTCGCGCGCGCGCGCGCATTGGGAGTAACGCGAGAGGGTGTACACGGCGTGACGTAAGGCGTGTAACCGTGTAACCGTAACAGTAACCACCACTTATCTCCAGGCCAGTCGGCGTAATTGGAAACAGGATAGCCGCCCTGGTCGCCCCTGGTGAAACGTGTCAGACCGCGATTTGCGGTGGGCGCGATTATAGTCTTCCGTCTAACGGTTTTAAAACACCGAGAGGGTGAATTGCCCTCGAATGAAATATTTTCATTTCGCGCAAAAAATTGTCTCTACTGTATGCAAAATATGCGTTTATATTCAAACATTATTTTTTCGTCTATTATAATTTTATGCTTCCTCATAGAGGAAGCTTAGTTTTCGTGAAAACATTTTTTTTTCATTTTTTCATGCCAATGTGTTCAGAATGTTCTAAAATGTCGAAAAATCACATTTTAAAAAAATGTTTGTATGTATGTGTGTATGTGTGTATGTGCACCAAAAGGACGTGGTCGCTCTAACTTCCGTAAATTTTGAAATATCCAGCTAAAATTTTTTACATGAATAGAGTATCATTAAGGGTTGATTGGTATTGAATTTGGCTAGAATCGGTGAAGGGGTTTATTTTTTATAAAATTTCGAATTTTCCAAAAAAGAGCGTAGTTGCTCTAACTTCCGCAAATTTTGAGATATCGATCTAAATTTTTTTACATGAATAGAGTATCATTAAAGGATGGTTGGTATTGAATTTGGCTAGAATCGGTAAAGGGGTTTATTTTTTAAAAATTTCGAATTTTTTCAAAAAAGAGAGTAATTGCTCTAACTTCCGCAAACTTTGAGATATAGGGTTAAATATTTTTACATGAATAGGGTATCAATAAAGGATGGTTGATATTGAATTTGGTTTGAATCGGTTAAGGGGTTCATATTTTATAAAATTTTGAATTTTTTGAGAGATGTCTGTGTACGCTCTAACTTCCTAAAATTTTAAGATATCGGGCTAAATATTTTTATATGAATAGAATTTCATAATATAATTTCTAAATTTTTTGTGATGGTTATATAAAAATAAAAATTGTGCAAATTAGAAATTTGCACATTGCTTCCTCACCATTTTAATTCGCTCATAAAGCTTCCTCTATGAGGAAGCCAACAATCTATTATATACTAATAATTTTAATTTAATTTAAAAACTAGCTTCCTCTAAGGAGAAACTTTGTGAGCGAATTAAAATGGTGAGGAAGCAATGTGCAAATTTCTAATTTGCACAATTTTTTTTTTTTTTACCATACGTACTTGTCAACAGCATTTACTTTACTCGTTATTACATTATAACATTTGTCGTGGATAACTCGAAATTTGCAAATCACTAATTGTCACGGTAAGATGGCTAAACGTGAGATTTCTATGCGAAAGTAATTTTGAAACGAAAATGGCTCATTAATTGTATACACGTAATAATGAGAAAATGCGCGAAAACATCGCGCACTCTGCAACGCATCTCGGCTATTATTTTTAGATCGGCATACATGTTGGCGAAATATATGTATATAAACGTGGCCGGTGTTTGCGTGTATACGCACTCCAGCTACATTGCGCAAATATTTGAACAAAATTTTCTCGTCGTAATTCACGACCGCCAATATTTTGTCTCCATTTCCCGTTAGGAGGGATCGCACTTAGAAAAATATAAACTTGACCCACACACACACACACACACACAATACACACTTACACGTTGGAGATGACGAGGAAAAAAATGCAATCGACATACAATTAGCTCTTTATTTTTACAGGCAGAATTGTAGTGAAACCTTCAGGTCAAAATACTTTTCGAGATTGATACTCGCTCTCTCCTTCTTCCTTTTCCACCAAAATCGTGGCGCTTTTCTTTTCCGCGTATGATAAATCAAAACGCATTGTCGAAGGATGGCGGAAAGGCTACGTTTGGCGACAGAGCAGATGCAAATAAGTCGTCGTAGTTATAACGGCCGCGACGAGTGGGTAGCGCGGTTCCACCGCGCAAACTTGAGTTAACCATAACTGCTAACCATATCTACTAATTAACATGCGCAAAGTTTCCCGTAACACAAATAAGCAACGACAGAGAGTTACGTAACGAGGGCTTTACCACCCTGTCAGAGGCGTTCTCCGCGGCGCCCCACGTCTATTTCCGTCGGAGAGGGTTTAGAAGGGAGGGAGGATTGGCTTTGCTCTCGCGCTCTTGTGTTCCATCGAGCCACCTTGAACAAGAGGTTGCACCTTGGCAACCCTCGATATGTGGCAATCCCCGCGCGCGCAGCGCGTTACATTACTTATTAGCATGATTCCGCCTGTATGGGATCGCTTTGAATGTTACGCCTCGCGCAAAACATCACGAACGCGCAAGAACAGACGTTAGTCCGAGAATTTGTATCGAGAATGTACCTGATGATATATGGCTCTGGAGACAAAAAATTGTTCACGAATTTAACAGCGCGTTTATCCAAAAGTTTTACAAATATATATATATACATATATATTTGTGTAATTTTAATGCTTTAATAATTTTTGAATAAGTTATTCTAGTTGGATTTTCCTAGATTTTTGCTTCCTCATAGAGGAAGCTTAGTTTTCGTGAAAAAATTTTTTTTTCATTTCTTCATGCCAATGTGTTCAAAATGTTCTAAAACGTCGAAAAATCACATTTAAAAAAAATGTCCGTATGTATGTGTGTATGTGTGTATGTGCACCAAAAGGACGTAGTCGCTCTAACTTCCGTAAATTTTGAGATATCGAGCTAAAATTTTTTACATGAATAGAGTATCATTAAGGGTTGATTGGTATTGAATTTGGCTAGAATCGGTGAAGGGGTTTATTTTTTATAAAATTTCGAATTTTCCAAAAAAAAGCGTGGTTGCTTTAACTTCCGCAAATTTTGAGATATCGATCTAAATTTTTTTACATGAATAGAGTATCATTAAAGGATGGTTGGTATTAAATTTGGCTAGAATCGGTAAAGGGGTTTATTTTTTTAAAATTTCGAATTTTTTCAAAAAAGAGCGTAATTGCTCTAATTTTTGCAAACTTTGAGATATAGGGTTAAATATTTTTATATGAATAGAGTATCAATAAAGGATGGATGGTATTGAATTTGGCTAGGATCGGTGAAGGGGTAAATTTTTTATAAAATTTCGAATTTTTCTAAAAAAGAGCGTGGTTGTTTTAACTTCCGCAAATTTTCAGATATAGGGTTAAATATTTTTACATGAATAGGGTATCAATAAAGGATGGTTGGTATTGAATTTGGTTTGAATCGGTTAAGGGGTTCATATTTTATAAAATTTTGAATTTTTTGAGAGATGTCTGTGTACGCTCTAATTTCCTAAAATTTTAAGATATCGGGCTAAATATTTTTATATGAATAGAATATTATTAAAGGTTGGTATTGAATTTAGTGAAATTTGTGAAAATTGTTCAAATTAGAAAAATAAAAATATGCAAATTACAAAAATAAAAATTGTGCAAATTAGAAATTTGCACATTGCTTCCTCACCATTTTAATTCGCTCATAAAGCTTCCTCTATGAGGAAGCCAACAATCTATTATATACTAATAATTTTAATTTAATTTAAAAACTAGCTTCCTCTAAGGAGGAACTTTGTGAGCGAATTAAAATGGTGAGGAAGCAATGTGCAAATTTCTAATTTGCACAATTTTTTTACATTAGGGTCAGATTTCGCAAACTCTCGGTGCAGCTAACGCGGGCGAAACGTGAACGATGGCTGCGTTTTATTTCGTCGCCGACGCCTCAGCGGAAGAGGCTATTCCCGTTACAAACGTCGCCTCCGACGGTGATTCGTCGCTCGGTACCTCTAGGAAAAAAAAGAAAGAGGTATCGCCCGGGGTTTATTTTACTCCTCTAAACGAATCTCTTATCTCGCCTAACTATCGTCGCTATCCCTAGCGAAGAGGAATCGCGACGTTACGGAGAACGAAAGGGCGGTCGTTTCTCTTTGCGTAAAGAGGAAAACTCACTTCGGCGCACAATCTTCATACTTGGCGTTTCTGGGTGGCTCGAAGTGCATCTTCCGCCGCAACGTCTCGACGATAGCCGGAGATGCCGCGCGAGTCGTGTATGTACGTATGTACGTGTGACCGCATCTCGGGTCGATACATCGATCCAAGTCAATTTCACGAAATGACGACGCAGCTGCTTTCCGCTTCTCGGCTGTCAAGTGCAAGCAGCGCCGAGCGGCGCGTATACACATGTACGTCGCATGTAGCTACGCGCGTATCCCGCATTGATTTCGTGCCATCCCAGTATTACGTGGTATCTGGCGCCGGATATCCGGGACATTTCTTAACGCGAAATTTTAAAATAAAGCTACATATAGGTAACGCGCATCTTCGATAGGGACGGCATCCAGTTCAACGCGTACTTAAGAACTCGAGTCGAATCCAATGATCAAGTTTTGTTTTCAATTGGAGAAATCTATAAGAAAAGAATATACTTTTAGATCAAAATTTCTATTTAGTCCTTAGTTAAACCTAGAATAAATCTGGAATAAACCTAGAATTAAATCTAGAATTCACGTAGCTCTTATAATCATGTACTTGAAGGCACTGTTTTTTTTTTCGAAGTAATCATAGAGAGTTCAAAATTATGCAAACAAATTCGGATCTACTTGTAAGATACTTAATCCCATCGCTAATCTTCGACGTTTATCGAAACGGTTCCGTGTTCGCTGTTTTGTAAAAGAAAAAAGAAAGTATAATATTTCTTTTACAATTTCTTGTCTACATTTGCGAAAATTACTAATCAACGAGATGTCCATAACGGTTGCTTCTAAAATGTAGGTCAAATTAGTATAGCAGTTTGAAAATTTCTTAGAGACTGGAAATTGCTAGACTTCCCTCGTTAGCCGAGAAACTCGTAGGCCAAAGTCCGACGTATGGATTTCAAGATCATCCTACAGCCCCCGATATTATCGAATCTTGAAGTTTCTCGTCGGTGCGCGCCGAAATTCCGAGCTGCCGGAAATTCCTAAGAAGATACCGAGCGAAAATTTTCGCCCTTTGCGCGTCCTTAACGACCGGTTTTACGATCGTTAAATTTCTATAACACTAACAATTTATCGACGGTATGCGTACCGGCGATGCCTCATTCTCATTCTTAAGATGATCGTTAAATCATTCCCTCGTCTCTCATGTCCTTAAAATATACCAGCTTAACGCTATTCTTTCGATATTCTTTCGCGTTGTTAGAATTAGGATTATCGTACAAAATCTTCCTTCGCGTCAATTTGCAAATCCCGATCAAGTCAATGAATAAACGGTTTAGAGACGTCGCGCACATTTCTTAATAATAATAGATTTTTATTTTGAGCACGAATTATTCGAACTCGATCAGTAATCAGCTTAATGGGTTTTGAACTATTTATTTAAAGTACAAAAGATTGAAATAGATTGGTAAAATTATGTATGAGATAAATGAATGATAAAATTGTCAAAATGACCAATGAATGAACATTTGTTTCTAATAAATTGACAGATGACAGCTTCGCCAGAAATGCTTCGCAATTAGAAATAATTTGTATTTCCACAAATAACACTATTTACTTGAAACGTTGAAAATCCGTAACTTAATATTAAAGTGTCACTTTTGCCAAGGCAACGTGCACTGACGATTTATAAATTATTCTTTTACTACGCATGCTCCGACTGAAAAATAGCTTACCGTCATCTTTGAATTCCAAATAGAATTAAGAATCAATTTTTTTATACGATTATATCGAAAGTTTCGTAATTTATTGGCGTATCGACGCTATACCGCCTATCGTTTTATTTTTAATTCAACAATTTTTATAATACACATAAGCGTTGAGAAATCTCCAGATTGGAATACTTTTGAGTCTCTTTAAAAAGAGCAGCAACTTCTCACTGACCGCGCGCGCGTAGCTTTGAGAAAATCTCGAAATATTCCTGCGATATCTCGATATCGTTATACAATCGTTACGTCGTTTGCGCAACTTTACCCACCAGCGGGAAATCATAGGTTGAAATTCCAAAAGGAATTCTTAATATTACATTTCCGCATGTCTCGCGGCGCGGAATACAGAGCAAGAAAAAAATGTGAGACTTCGTTTCCTTCCTTCTTCTATATTATTTCGAAATATCGATATATTTCTTCTCGTTTTTCTTCCGCAACCTCCGTAAGTGACACAACCCCGTGTAAGGAAACCCGAATACTTTGCTCGGAGAATTATAAATGCGCGGCTATCGAGGATCAATTAACACTTATTGTTACGTTAACGATCGCAACATCGAAGATGTATCGAAGAATATACGAGCCGTGAAACTTTGAAGATTTCTGATCTGTGCGATACAAAGTCGTGTGGTATTTAGATATCGATCGGTATCCAAGTTCCCGTCAGATTCTACGAACCTGTCCGACGAAAAAGTCCACAACCGACGATCACGTGACCAACAAGCGCATACCACTTGCACAATGCAGCCTGATGGCGGAGAATCCAGGATATTCTCGGAATGGTATAGATTTACAGGACCCAATTCGTAATAGAGACGTAGCGGCGGAATGAATTCGAAAAAAAAACACACAGAGAGGGGTGGAAAGGGGGGTAATCCCTCCCCCGGTTGCTCGCCGATACTGACTACCGCCGTAAATCACACATCACCGCTGATTGGTCTTAATTTCCTTCGGCTACGTGCCGTGAAATTCAAACATACGCGCGGCCAAAGAGCAAAATACGCGACCGGCAGTTCTTCGCGCCGTCAACCTTCGTCTTCCTCGGAAACGTCAAACCTGTCAAATCAGTCGAGTCTTAGGAACTCGTCGAAATTGTTCATCAACTCCTTTCCTGACACGAACCTCGAAACGTTTAATCATCGCGATACTCTTTCTACCGGAATTTCTAGAATCCCTCTCTTCGGCATGAAATGATAAATACATATTTCTGTCGAAGTAGTTTCTTTACTTCCACTATCTCGTCCAGGTTCGAGTCTTAAAAGTACTCTTTTTTTGTCGAAGTAGGGTAGACCGGGGTCAAAAGTAACAGGGGGCGAAAGTAACAACTCAAATATCTATAAATATATAGTAGATACATACGCGTGCGTCGGTTATCGCATGAAGCTAAACAAGCTACAACTTATCTCAGTACGTCTGCGGCCTAGGTACTGAGTGAACGTGTGCAGCGACCAAAATACGTTTTCGAGGCCCTAAAGTAGGTTTTTCCAAGCGTGTTAAACTTTTAATATAAATATTTCCACTGCAAATAAGTATTTTTTCTTTGATTTATATGTAAATTTAGTTATTTTTGCATATTATAATGATTGTTGCTTATCCATTTTTGACATTTTATCATTAAAAATTTTAAATATAAGTTCAAAAACATAGTCGGGGACCATTGTAACATCATTGTCTGGGGTCGAATGTAACGTTACAACCGACCCCGGCTGATGCAATTTGTTTCATTTTAGATCATAACTGAACTATTTTTATTTTAGAATGCCTCGTACCAATATTAGAAAGACTGACAGAGGTACAAAAGATATTTTTTTTTTTTAAGTTTAGTTTTGTTATAATTTGAGTTAAATGACTTATATATTTGTCATAATTGTGATTCAGAGTAATCTCTATTTAAAAAATGTTTATATTTTGTTATAATTTGAGTTAAATGACATATATTTGTCACAACTGTGTGATTCAGAATAATCTCTATTTAAAAAAAGTTTAGTTTTGTTATAATTTGAGTTAAATGACTTATATATTTGTCACAATTGTGATTTAGAGTAATCTCTATTTAAAAAAAGTTTATATTTTGTTATAATTGGAGTTAACAAAGTTGTTCTATAATTGTTTTGTTCTACAATATTTTCTATAATTAGTATGAAAAGGTTTATATGAATTTTAAAAGAATAAGACTTTATTTTCCTTTTTTTTTTATTTGTATAAGAATATTTTAGTTTACTTTTGCTAATATAAGAAAAATTATTTAAATTCGTTGAATAAATACTTTTGATTTTGATTATTTAAAATTGTTACTATTGATCCCCTATAGTGTTACAACCGACCCGGAGTCGGGGGCGATTGTAACATTTGCTCTCGTTTCGATTTTTGATTGATAATTTTGATTATATTTATCACAAGGCTCAAATGTTATGATTTCCATAAAGTGAAATGAATATGTTAGCTTGGGGTATCAACAGTTTTTTTTTTACTGTAACAGTTTTTCCATAATCGAGTTCTAAAGTCAAATTGTTACTTTCGACCCCGCTCTACCCTAATTATAGAGAGTTCGAAGCCGTGCAAACAAATTCGAGCCTACTTGTAAGATACTTAATTCCATCGCTAATTATTAAAGCTAATATTAATCGTCGACAGATGATCTCAATATAATTTCAACTGGAGAAATGTATAAAAAAAAAATATATACTTTTAGATTAAAATTACTACCTAGAATAAATCTAGAATAAACCTAGAATTAAACCTAGAATTCCCGAACTCACATAGCTCTTATAATCAGCGATATTAATAAATCTCTGAGTTTCACAAAAGGACTGCTCCATCATCGCGATAGATTCGCAAATGGGGTTGCCATTTCGCTGCTCGCGTTTCCCTCGAAACAGAAATTTACAGTCGCAACAATGGCGGGCAGGTAAAAAGCTTTCTCGACGGTTTCTCTCTTCCTTCATCCAGCTTCCGTAGCTGTTCCTTAAGGACGTGTCGGAACGGACAGGCATTAGCGAAGAGCCCTACGGTGCTTTCGTCACCCTACTTACTATGATGGAGGGTCGGGAATACTCTCGTTCAGATGCGATGTCATTCAACAAACCAACCAATCCGTAGTGTTTCTTTTCTCAGTCGCAACAGTCTACGAAAACAAGAAATTCCGAGAGTACCGCGAAGAGTTTACGCATAAATTCGCGTGTCGATCAAATCTCAAACAAATGCCATTACCACGTGATAGATTGTCCTCTTCGAAATTCTTTTCAAGATGTCGTAAAGGATCGAGGAAGATTAGGAAGATTCTCACGGAAGACGCACATACGGTTTTTCTTTTTTTTTTCTCTCTGCTCTCTTTGCTCAAAATAAATCTCGAAATCAATGCACGATTGCAAAAATTTAACGATTGAATTTTTAATTGTCAATGAGAATATCACTCGAACTCTAATATAAATTGAAAGATATCTCAAAATTTTCTGAAAGATAAAAATTCAAAATAAAAGAGATTGCGAGACAGCTCGGAAATAAAAGACCAAATATGTAGAAATTCGAAAAATATGTAATACAAGAATATTATTTAAAATTATACAAAAAGCAAAGGAGATTTTCTTTTTGTATCGCGATACAGTGCGTCACTTCGTTAAATCGACATGCGGAAAATTTCGTTCAACATTGCGGCACAAGACGAAGAATCCTCGTCACTTTTCTCCGCTAGTTCGCAGGATAATAAAAAGTCGACGTTATAGGAAAAAGCGGACGGTAAAATCGGACGTTCCGTTGAAGGGGAAACCCACGGTTCGGTTCGGCGGAAATCCCGAATCCCCTTGCTCTTCCTGCCGGGCGAGGGGACATAAAAAAACGACGCAGGAAGCATCGAGAAGAGACTAGCACGCAGAATCCGATGCTAGTCTGACGGAGGTAATTTTCTACAGCGCAAGTCGTACTTTTCTGCCTCTTCAAGATTCTGTCAATCGACGGGAGAAAAAGGAAAGACGACGGTTAAAGTTATTTAAAGGCATGAGAAGGTAAGATTTTTATAGCGCGAAAAGAATCGGAAAATCGCGAGATAAATCTTGGGATACATCTTGGAAGAGGAACGATGCGAGAGAGAAAGAGAGAGAGAGAGATAAGTCACCGAACAATCAGATAAAATAAAATAAAATGAAGAAACTTGAGAAACCTTGAGTAAAACGATATAGATTTCAGCAGATAAAAATCGTAAATGTTATACGTCGGTGAATCTCCAAGAATTAGAAAACATATCTTGAAATCTGCGTATCACAAAATTTGACACATTTTTGTTGTCAGGGCTTTCAGAATAACTTGTTTCCTTGGCAGCTCTTTCTTTTTCTCTTTTTTCTCATCCCAACCCACCTTTCTCTTGACCAAGATGCATGCGCTATATCGGAGTGCTGTTTCATGCCACTGAATTCCTGTTGTTTGTATTCGTGTTGCGTACTTTTCCACGTGTATGTGTGTGTGCGTGTGTGTGTGTGCAATAGCAGGGAGAAAGGACTGGAGATAATGGTGTATAATAGTCCTGCAAGGAAGACTAGAGAACGCACACTTCCGAGCGGATTTCTGTTTCCTCTCCTGTGTTTCGCGTTCTCTCTCTCTCTCTCCCTTTCTTCTCTTTTCTTCTTTTTCCTCGTCTTTTCATTGTGTGTCTCGAGTAAATAAGAATATTCCTGGTAGAGCAGCCCCTAGTTTTTATACCCGATTTATGAGGTAATTGATTTCTCGGATCGCATCGATCTGTTCGACCAGACAAAAATGTGTATGATTTTATCGTGATTTTTTTTTCTTTAGATTTAATTACCACAATTCTCTCAAAGAAGATCCTCCATCGAACTAGGGCCACTAATTTTCTTTCGATGAACATCGACGGCACATGAGATACAATGGGATTCTGAATTAAATTTCAGATTATTGTTTTTCCGATATTGTGCGCGTATCAGAATACGATAAGTAGAATATAAAATGGACGAACGGTCCTATAAAACGTTTCCTCGTAATTTAGTACGCAATTAAACGATAATTACAGAAATGCAGAACCTATCTATTATATAAAATATGAGAAAAACTGAAAAATACGGGCGTAAAGATATGAACGAATGGAAAAAGATACAAAGTTTATGTCTGAAAATGTACCATATAGATATGATACATTTTAAATATTTCGAAAATACCGTTTATAAAAAAAAAGAAAGGGAAAATTCCATATAAGCATGATTTTTCGAAAAGCTCAAGTTTTATAATACAACTTTAACTGGAAAATTCTAGGAAAAAATTATTCAAGTTTGCGTATATTTAGTACAATATTTGCGAAATTCTCGCATCCCTTCTTACCAATTCAAATTATCCAGCGTCCTTTTCATAAGAACATAAATTTTCGTCAATGCTTTAATTAATGATAAATATTGCAAGCTGGCTTTGAAGGCTGATACGACCGCACATGCTGCATCAATTTCTCGTGGATGTATGTCAAATGTAAATTCGACTTTTTCGTATTCCGTGAATTCGGCGCGACCTGCTTAGGAATTCGCATTCGGATATGGTGGAATGAAAGAAAGCCACTCGTATGATTTATACGCGACTCGGTTTTTTTTTTTCTAGCCGTAAATCTTTCGATTCGACGACGAAGAATGCGATCCATGACGCGCCGGAGATTGCGCTTGACATTGGCAAGAACCAGAATTTTGAATTAAGGGGGGAGGAGAGTGAAATTAATGCTATAGCATTAAAAATAAGTTTACTGCATCTAATATAATATTTCTGCTTTTTTTCTATATATTTCAACTAAAACTCTCTGTATCTAATAGATAGGTGCATCTTCATCCCGTCTTTTGTCTGCTTTCAAAGACAAAAGACCGAAGTAAAACAAAACATTCGGTTTCATGCTTTACGCTCAGTTTGGTAAAATACAGTCGCATACATCTGCACGACCGCCGTATGCAAGTGTATTCGCACGTAAAAAAAAAAAAAAAAAAAAGGAGAGGACAAGTATACTGTACACAGAAGAGGGAAATTGCGAGCGATTTATTAAGCGAGATCCAAACTGGCTTAACCATTTGTTCTCTCGCGTTGTCTGTTTCCGAATTGAGTTTTCCGGGACGAAACTTGCCGCTGGGACGATTCGCGGACCGACAAAGTGGATTTTTGCACGTCGTGTTGCGTCCATTGATGTCCGTCACGATCGTATACATTCCCAATGGGAGTTGGTCCGTTTATGGGCAGCGCACGAATTCATCGTGACGTCGGTGAATGTCCTGAATATTATTCTATGACGAATAATCGACCCCGACTGTCTCCACGAGCGTACGTATAGTCTCAACTTAGAACTATAGTCATAGTCTATTAAATACGGTACAATTCGATGAAGTTTGACGATTTTCATGCTGGTGGAAACAAAATGCTGTTTCAGTTTGAATCAAATTGGATTCAATTGTCACCGTTTATTATGCTCTAATATAAACGAGATGAAATAACGAAACATTATAAGAGAGATTTGAAAGATAATAATAATTATCATTTATGCGAAGAAAATGTATTTGTACATTTAACCCTTCTGTCAATTTTAAATGTTAAAAATGTATCGGAATTTTTCTCCACCCGAAACAAAATACAAAGGACCTTTGTATTCGGAAATCTCCTAAAATATAACTTGAAAGAATGTTCGACCAGCTGCTATAAATTGTCGCAGTGCAATGTATCGAAAAAACACGCAATTGATATCCATACATTGATGAAAAGGTGAAAAATTATGTATTGACAGAAGAGTTAAGGTAGAAAAGAAGATTTTGATGGATCCGATAGATTGTCTTATAGATCTTTGCCTTTTAATAATGTACAAGAAAGTTTGCAAACTAATTTATAAACGATAGGTAAATATTAATTAGCAAAAATATTTATAATAAAAAATTCTCAAAAATGCAATCACAGGTATTATTATAATATATGTACACACGATATCGATTTATATAATATATATATATATATGTCGATATAACGGGAAAGTTTAGATGAGACGCGCTATTATATCGCATGATACGCCTTCAAAATTCGAATGAGGAAGCACAATGCGAATAAAAAGGAGTGGAATAAGCCTCCCGCGGAATATCGAGCAAGATGCTGGTGCCGATTCTCGAAAATATACGCTCACGAGTATACGACTCACGGCCGTACATATGTAAAGTACGGTATTCCGCGAGGTACAATGCTTCACGAAATATAGCGAGGCGTCGACGCATCCGCCGTAAAGGTTTTTATCGTCGTGTTCTAACGGGGTTTGGGAGAGAGAGAGGAACCCTCCGTAAGCGAGAATCGCGTGTCGTTAATGGAATCCACGGGCGGACTTCGATCGTCGATTCATTCCGGCCTCGTCGGCGAAAACAGGAGAATTGAATACGTTAATAATTCATAGACGCGTTCGCATCAGGCGTTGATTTCGTGCCGACGTCATTGCAAATTTCATGAAGCACGCCGACGACTCACGACTTCTCGATCAAATCCCTATAAAAAAAAGACGCTTCTGTCTTTCTTTCTCTCTCTCTCTCTCTCTCTCTCTCTTGTCTTTTAGAGAACGCGTTTATGAAAAGGGGGAAAAAAGCAAGAAAAAACAGCAGGAGGGAAATACGACGTATTCAACTTTTACGGCACTCTCGCGACACTGCGGACCGTTTTAACTTGCCAAGGATTCGGCGAGGAAAATGTAATGGTCGCTCTCATCGTTCCAAGGATAATGCGTGCCAGCTCGTACTTGCGAATCCTCCCTCACGCGATCGTTTACTGCACCAACAACGCGGGAATGATTCAATCTATAAAATGTTGTTGTTGTTGCTGTTTATCTCGGATAATTATTTTGTTCGTCATACAATGTAACGATCTTGAGATTTTACAATCAAAAAATCTTGACAATTTTTTACAAGTAATTTTAACCACACATCGATTAGTTTGCAATTTAAATATTTAATGCAAATATCTATGTCACACATCTGCTGTTTTATCTTTTACTAGTCTGCGTTTGGATATAATACAACTAAATGAAGAAATGGTGCATAGTAAGAACTCTCTCACACTCTAATAGATAATTAAATTTTCTTCAACGATCTCCCCTATTTCTTCATCTCGGTCATTAAGGGAACTGAGAGCTACTCTAAAAAGTTCGATCATAATTTTTTCGATTAAAATGTGTGGAAGCTCTTAGAGTAAGAGTTATTCTCTTATAGCGGCGCTTTTCATCTCGAGGATAAAACTACAGGAATTGTTCTCGATTCATTTGTAAAATAAATTTGTAAAATCTGAACTTCCACTCGAATCATGAGTATTTATTTAACGGCCGTACTAAAAACTCACCCTTTATCGGATAAATTCTCTCGTCCCTCTCTACGCTGGTAGAGAGCTACGCTGCGGATAAGCTTTCGTTATCCCGCGAGCGGTGCATAATATCAGCCGTTGATTATCAAGAAACATTCCGTGACGAAAACTCACTTTAACCGGGGGATACACTAAATGAAGGTAAGGGCGACTGGAGGAAGCCACGTCGAGACAGAGGAAAATTCGTATAATCCGGATAGTCGACTCCGACAAACCAGCGGAATTAAAAAGAGAAGAAGGGATTTGCGGGGGGGAGGGATGAGGAGGCAGCTTATCCGCTAGTTTAAGTATGAGGAGGACACCGAACAAAGCGCAGGGAAGGTTTGCATCTCTCCACTGACTCGAATCCTTTAGTCGTTTCTGTTAACTGCCACCATTCTCCGCTTCCTGACATTCGCTCGCTATTCCATGAGGAAGCGATATTCAAGAGAATACGTAATACTCAAAATCCTCTAAAAAACGCATTAACTTTACTCCTCTCTCTCTCTCTTTTTCTCGTTCCCTTCGTAAATATACTCTGAAAGAACCTACGGATATATTTAGCTAATGACTCACTCTGGATGTAAAGTTTAATGCACCTTTTGCGTCTCGTATATGAAAAGTGATAACTCAATCGTACTGTCCGAATTACAACTACGCGGAATTACGTATATTTGGAATTGTACAGAAGCTTAAGGATTTAAAATAATTAGATATATCCGGTTTATAGAGAATGAAATTTCCATTTCTGCGATTCACTGGTTTGAAGATTTTTATCATCCCAGATTCTTCTGTTTCAAGCATCCAATATAATTATAATTTTATAGAGTTTTTTTTTTTAATAGTCTACTTTTTAAATTCTTTCATCGAGTTCTAGTAGATTCTTTAGATTGAAGTTTTTAGAGTAACGGGATTCTTCACGGATTTTAAGAACATTCTCTTTTGTTAACCGTTCTTATTACTTCAACTATAATAGAATCCCCGTTGAAATGGACACTTAGTCGTAGACAACATAGAGACTTGAGACATTTTTAAGGAATCACGCGCTTCTGAAAGTTGATCGTCGACTAGCTGCACTCTGCGTGCAGCTGCATCAAAGATATTATAACGGCGTCGCGAGATTATGACGGACAGTTACAAAGTCCGAACTTCTCAATTACCTAACTTTTGCGATGAAAACATGAAGCGCAACGAGGAACAGGAAAACTTTTTCTCACCCTCTATACTTATTCTATCCTTCCTCTCTCCCTCTCTCTCTCTCTCTCTTATAGCTCGAAGTAACTTCTCGTCAAATGCTGTCCGGTGTATAGAAAACCGAAGATATGATGCAGCCTGAATCGCCAATATACGAAATAAATCGATATAATGCCGAAAGAAACCTATAGCGCCATTTCAAATACTTTTCGCAGGGATAAATTAAAGAACAGACGAGCGAAAGAAATTCTCATTTATATGTCTCTCTTTTAAAATTCTCACTTTTTACTTCTGTATTTATAGAAAAGAATCATATACGCAACCAATTTCAATTTCAAGCATCGATGAACCTCAATTAATATTTATGAAAATTGTTCCAATTATTGTCAACATTATTTAGTTTCTTCTTAAAAATTATCAAGCGAATTTCAAAGTCCTCTAGAGAGAAAGAATAGATGAGCGAAAAAATTTCTCATTTATATGTCTCTTTTAAAACTCTTATTCTATATTTATAGAGAAGAATCAAAGAATTATCTACGTCACCAAATTTGATTTTTTTAAATCTCGCTACCCCGCATTTTCTCCCAAAAATTTACTTCGCATAGATAACTACTATACAGATATCAAAATTTTCAAAAATAGGAGGCTTGGTTTTTAAAAAACAGGGAATTCACAGTTCTTAGCTAATTGAAAACCATTGCTCTAGAGAGTCCATTTCACGATACGGCTGGACTACACACAGTTGGGCGGATTCCTTTATTCCGCTGCGTCTTGTCGAGAGTTTCTTTCCCTTCTTTGGGCCCGTTCGGTCGTGCCAATTCCGACGTTAAACTGCAGATTTGTTGGATTCCGCGTCAGAGGCAGGATCTACACCGCCAGGATCTTCTTCCGTTCACGTCGGCGACTCGGTTTGATTTTTGGCCAATTTCCGGAATGGAGTTGCTCCCTAGAGAAGAGAGAGAGAGACGGCTTGGCCGGATAGCTTCTTCTCTTTTCTCTCTCTCTCTCTCTCTCTCTCTCTCTCTCTCTCTCTCTCTCTCTCTCTCTCTCTCTCTCTCTCTATCTATCTATCTATCTATCTATCTATCTATCTATCTATCTATCTATCTTCTCTGCTCTTTCCTTCGCGTGGTCGCTTTGTAGAGAGCTCTCTCCGTAAACTCTCATGCATTTATTCAATCGTGATGCATTATTAGTTACGACGAGCATGAGGATGAATATAGTGCAGCTGTATTGCGCGTTATTCGCATAAATTTGCGCTCGATTAATAACACGATTTGCCTGAGAAGCATTGAAAGGGCTGGATACTTAGGAAGATACAATCTCTGATGGGAACCAAGGAACTGTGTAAACTGGGAAACTTTAAGCCCGAGCCGTCCAAAATCCAAAAGTTTCAAGAGACACGAGCGCCTTGTGTCTGTTATCTTTTCTCTCCCACATACATCGCATCAAATATTCAAAGATCTAAAGAATAAGGAATTAAATTATCACGCAAGTTTTTCGAGAGATCGAAGAATGACGAAAGGGGGGGAGGTTTATCGATCGAAAATATAATGACGGTATCACGTAGAACACACGTGAAAACTCGAGACACCCAATTAGCCGCCATTGGACTGCGAACAATGGACACTAATTGTCAACGGGCTACCGTCACTTCGTGCCATTATGCAGTTAATTACTGACCGTGATCACAGACGGCGATCATTTGTGAGTAATCGCTCGCTCGCTCGCTCGCTCACTTGCTACCAGTCACGTGTCTGAATGTGGCACCTGTATTCTCTGATAAGACTCGATTCAACAGAACAATGATTATTCGCTATTATTGTCAGAGGATTGCTATTTGTCGGCTAACGACATTAACGAATTACTGATTCGCACTGCTAAACCTATAATTATGTAAACATCCAAATAATTCGCATTGTTTAATAGGAAAAGGAAAACAATTTAAAATTATACACGTGTGTAACTTTTCAAAATTTTTAAAGACATTTGTATGTGACAGATTTCTTATAAACGCGTAATGTTGCGTAACTACTTTAAGCCAGGTTATTTTACATTGTAAATAAAGAGTTTAATATTTCATCACAGATTTAATATTTCACGAATTTTACGAGATTTCGAAGCTCTTTCATCTCGAATTTTGTCGAGTCTCAAGTTTCTCGGTCTCTTTGTGTCAAGATTCTGCGAACAGGATTGCTGAGGAGCGAGAGAGTCTACGCAGACTGACTTAAGTAGAAGACGGCTTGGCGAAAGTCGTAATTGAAAACCGTGTGTACGGGGGACATACATGTGTCTTTGACTTTGAGGGAAACGCTTCGGTTAATTCGGCGGTAAAGTGGAAACGGACAGACAAGCCCGTCAAGTATCGATTTATCGTCGCTGAAACGGAACCCCAGACATTTAATTGCGTCGTAACAGTCCTTAAGTCAAATCAAAGACAAACTTGGGCAGCCATTAGTTAGGGAACCGTGGCGATTACGCGATGTTTACGCAGATGGGTCACGTCCTGGAGCAACCGAAATGTACCATAAAGTTATTAGTTTCCTTCGCTGCCAAGTCTCAATCTCTTAGCAAATAGGCAAAAACCTTTTTCCGAATTAAATTATCCCATCGATTCTTAATCCTTTTAATGGAAAAGACTGAACAAATGTAAAACTTGGGATTTGGAACACATTGGGATGCGAAGAATGGATGATTTCAAAAAAGGAAAAAAACCTGACGAAATTAGGTAGAAAGCATAATTGTCATAATCAAATATTCGACGATGAAAAAATAGATGTAAATAAAATAATAAAAATAAAACAACGTAATAAATGAGAAGGATAGAGATACCAAGTGAAATAAACCTAGCGTAGACTTGGACCTAATAATTGTAAAATATTGCTAAGTAAATGTCCGCGAAAAAACTAACGTCAATTACAAGCATTCAGAAAAATTTGTTTATCATGGCTGCAGCTGCGACGTAAAATAAACATATCTTTACATTGTCCGGTAAAGAGCGTCCCGTATATTTCAACTACATTTTTGCGCGCAGGCCGTATTTTCTTATGAGCGCCTGTGCCAACAACGTCGACGTTGATACAACGTAAATTGTAGCAGCATCACTTTTATAACACTCTCGACGCGCGCGGTGTTGATTACGCCGCCAAGCGCTCGTCTGAGTTTTGTACTCAAACATTTTGAGCTTAGCTCCTCCGAAAATATTCGTTTACGCGTTAAAGAATAGAGTGGAAACTGTTACTTCATCGTGAAGAGTAAAATATAAAACTTCATTATAAGGAAGCTGTATTTCAGCTTGTTATTCTAGAAAGGGAAGTAAGAGTGTGCGAAAGAGCTTCATAATTGTAAGATCAAATGACCAGATATTCAGAAAGCTAAGAGATAATTATGAGAACTACGTTTACTAAATTCCAAGAGATCTAATTAATCAAGGATTAAAAAAAGACGAAGCGCGTTCAATTGAGCTTGTTAAATTCTCCAATTTCAGCATTATTACGCACGTCATGACTTCTTTTCACGAATCTCTCTTCTCTGTTTTTATTTCCTGCGCTAATAAATCTACCTACAGTACCAGCTTATACTTTAATTATTTTTATTTAACTTTAACCACTTTTAATTAATTAGAATAAAGATTACATCAGGCTAAGTTGTATCAACACTGTGCTTGGTTTCTTCTTCCTCTTTACTCGTAATTTATTTTCTCACTTATTTATTTTTTCCTCTTTTCCTTTATCTTATTTCTGGACCAGTTTATCTCGTCTCGTATTCAACTACTTTATTAAGCAAAATAGATTTGTTTAGATCGTGGATTGGATTATCGAGCGTCTCCTCGTCAGCATTTTAAGCAAAAAAAAAAAAAAGAAAAAAAAATTAAATGGCGCGCGAACGGGCTCGCTGGTGCGTGCAACTTTTACCGAGGCGCGCAGCGCTAACGCGGAATAGTTATTTCGTGTGAAACGCGCGGTTATCATTTCCCGGTATTATTTCCCGATGAAACATTATCTTTCGCGCTTGAATGAAGGCCCCTGTTAACGCCCATGGTCGCTCGCACACGCAGCTGGACCGTTTGTTATCGAGGCTACGGTGACGCGCGTTTCAATGCGCGGCCGGCGTCGTCGTCGCCGCTCGTCCAGGAACGAACGTGTCGATCGATCGTCGAGAAAGAGCCGTCTCGTCGCAACTCGCGGAAACGTCGCCGGCAACAATGCGGCGGACGAAATTGGAGCGGACATTATTAGATCGCTGATTTTGTCCGCGCTTTTAATGAAACGCCGCTCGTCATCAGTCAGAAATTTTTTTAACATCGTCAGTAATTTCAATCTCTATGTCGCGAATGCTTAGAGGGATAATTGAAGGATTTATTAAAAATTCTTCCCGCGCTTCTTCCATTGTATTTATGTGTGACAGAGATATCTCCAAGTTTTTTAATACGATTAAGCTCTCAAACACTTGATATTTCTTTATACGTATTCTAGGAAATTTATATCCAGATGGATCTTTATGCTTGACTCGTACTACTTAAAATTCTCCCAGTAATATATCGCTCAACTGTGCTACATTTTTCCTGGTGTATCTCTTTGGTACTCAAGTTTACAAGTCTAAAGCAACGGCATACGTTAGATAGAGAGAATGAGAGTACATTGTCAGTAACTTCAATCTTTATTAGTTACAAGTCGCGAATGCTTAGAGGGATAATTGAAGGATTTATTAAAAATTCTTTCCGTACTTTTTCGATTGTATTTTCTATGTAACAGACATAATTTTCAAGTTTTTTTTACGATTGGTCAGGCACTTGATATTTCTTTATACATATTCTAGGAAATTTATATCTAGATGGATCTTTATGCTTGACTCGTACTACTTAAAATTCTCCCAGTAATATATCGCTCAACTGTGCTACATTTTTCCTGGTGTATCTCTTTGGTACTCAAGTTTACAAGTCTAAAGCAACGGCATACATTAGATAGAGAGAATGAGAGTACATTGTCAGTAACTTCAATCTTTATTAGTTACAAGTCGCGAATGCTTAGAGGGATAATTGAAGGATTTATTAAAAATTCTTTCCGTACTTTTTCGATTGTATTTTCTATGTAACAGACATAATTTTCAAGTTTTTTTTACGATTGGTCAGGCACTTGATATTTCTTTATACATATTCTAGGAAATTTATATCTAGATGGATCTTTATGCTTGACTCGTACTACTTAAAATTATCTCAGTAACATATCCTTCAATTGTGCTACATTTTTCCTGATATATCTCTTTTGTACTGAAGTTTACAAGTCTATAGCAACAGTATACATTAGACAGAGAGAATGAGGGTACATGTGGAAGCAGAATAGCGGGATAACGAAATTCAAAAAGCCCGAAAACGCCCGTCGAAATGGCCGGGTCGAAAGGTTGACGACAACCATCCGAATTCAATGTTCCGTGGTCTTATCGGGCGTGACAGCCAATCGAGCGTATTTGATATCTCTTTCGCAGATTCGGCTTTTCGCCCAGCGACCGGCATTGTCAGAATCAACCCACCGTTCTTGATATCTTTTGTTCGTACCTTCGAAACTTTCTACTCGCGCGCGACGCGTTCCAGGAGCACACAACTAGGGCTTTCAACTGTAAGGATTTTTCTTCACAAAGATGCCTGTTACAATAAGAAAAATAAACCAGAGTCTTTTAACAAAGATTCTGGAAATCGAGACGTCGACAACCAAGAGAAAATAAGATAAATAAAGAATGAAACATACTAGAGTCAAAGAACCTTTGAAGGTCCCTAAAATCATATGCAGCAATTAATCAGAGGCAAACAAAAATTTCTATTAAATCACAGAATAAATAAATATCTAACGATAAATTTTTCTCAGATCCGATTTTTCCATACTCTTCGAGTTACTTTATGTATGCGCCCAGACATATTCCTGAGCAATATTGCTATACGAGGGGACAGTAATACGATAGTAAAATTATAGTTTTGCTCTCTCGACACCGAGATCGTCGTATAATTTCGCAATAAGCGATCCTCGACAGACGGTCATTGCGGATTCGGATCGCTGCCGAATGCGGCGCATAATATTGGAGCGCAAATTTTTATCCGGATTTCCATGCATATTTTTCCCAACGCCTTTCCGTAACGAACTATCCGCGCCGACTTGATTTGCATATGTTCCTCTCATATTCCTCATTCTGCTGTTCCGCTATCGCTAATGCGAATATTATGCCGACATTCTCGAGTATAATTCGATCTCGTCGTATTTTCGATTAAATTCGTAGATTGGATAAGAACCCCTTGCTCTAATCTTGCTATCTAGTTATCGATTTTCATCGAACCTGATTTTAATCGATTTAACATGCGATGAAAACACTCCTTCTATCAATGAACGGGTATCCAAAGCAACTTTAAAATGTTAAAAGTGTGTCGGAACTTTTCTTCGTTCAAAACAAAATACAAAGAGCCTTTGTATTCGGAAACGTCCTAAAATATAACGAGAAAAAAATGTTCGATGCCCAGCAGCTGTTATAAAAAAAATTGTCGAAAACACGCAGTTTGTACTCATACATTGATGGAAAAATGAAAAAACGATACAGAAGGATTAAAATCGCCTCGCAATTCTTGGCAAAATGGAAGTCAACGTAATGATATCTTTTGAACAATCTCTGCCAAATGTATAAATAATATGCGTATCTGAACGCGAGAAAAGTTTAAGAGAAGATGTGAACTAAACTGCCGATGATAAAAAGTTTCGTGTCAGTGCGCTATGAATACGACTGCAGGAGTGATCTTTTCCGCTAAAGCGCCACGGGGCTGAAATATTCTTTATTATGGAAATAAAGTGTCGCGACCGGACGGATAGGAGGTTGGAGAAACTTACTCTGCAATTCGATACACTTCGCCGGTCGCCAACTTTATCGGCATTGCAAAGTTGACGTTCGACGTAATTAGCGTCAGGCGATAGGGGAGAAAATTATTCGACGAAGGTGAGCAACGAATTTACCTCGAGCCACCTGTTTGCCCGAATTGAACGGAATAAATTGTCGAAACAGGAAAAAGCAACGTACAATATAATTAGAAGGAATGGATATAAATATTCCACAATTGAGTTTTTTCTAGAAAATATTAGTTTTACAAATAGAATCTATTATAGTATCCGAGAGGAGAGCGGATATATAAAAATGACAGGGAGAATATTTGTGTTACAGTTTAAATTAAAAGTAAAAAAAAAATAAACCAGGAAACGATATTGTACGTAGTAACGATAAAAAGAAGAGACACCGAGTAAGAATATTGCGAGCTAAAAATACCGAAGAGTGCGACAAGAGAAAAACCGACATCGAGACTAAAGAGAAGTCTTCGGCGAAAGACTCTCAAACGAGGATATTTTTCTTAAGCAGAATCTTGACATTTTTTCTGTCGTCCGCGAAGCGAGAAAGGACTCGTCGTTACGTAATACAATCTATTTTTTCGTTCTCATCTACGCGCGAGGCAAGCACGACGACGACGACGACGACGACGACGGCGACGCGAACAACTCCGTGATATAATTTTTCTCCGTTCGCGAGGATCATCCGGACATTTTTCATACTAAGCTTCACAACGGCCGGGTCGACCCTCGTCGTTCTCTCCACCGCATTTACCATTCTCGCCTGCGTCGCCGGTCTCTTTCCCAGCACTTTGGCGTCGTTGTCGGGCGTTATTAAGTTTCTACGCTACCGCGCCCATCCAAATTGCACGGAATGGAATCCCAAACAGAGCGCGAACACACCCAATTTCGAGCGAGAAGAAGAATGCATCCAGGCGGCCGCGGAATTCGCCCTGGCTGATTTCCGCCCTTTTCAAGGCGGTCTCGATCCGTAGATTGTAAGAATCTTGCGTAGAGACTGCTAATCGAGTGGCTAACTTAACCCTTCCTCTAATAAAACGAGAAGACTCTAATTCTTGGAATTTGATTACAAAATAAAAATAATAAGAGAAAAATATACTTAAATTAAAATATTAAAATTAATACGATTAAAAATATGCTTTAGAGCGGGGTCGAAAGTAACAATTTGACTTTAGAACTCGATTATGGAAAAACTGTTACAGTAAAAGAAAAACTGTTGATACCCCAAGCTAACATATTCATTTCACTTTATGGAAATCATAACATTTGAGCCTTGTGATAAATATAATCAAAATTATCAATCAAAAATCGAAACGAGAGCAAATGTTACAATCGCCCCCGACTCCGGGTCGGTTGTAACACTATAGGCGGTCAATAGTAACAATTTTAAATAATCAAAATTAATTGTATTTATTCAACGAATTTAAATAATTTTTCTTATATTAGCAAAAGTAAACTAAAATATTCTTATACAAATAAAAAAAAAGGAAAATAAAGTCTTATTCTTTTAAAATTCATATAAACCTTTTCATACTAATTATAGAAAACATTGTAGAACGAAACAATTATAGAATAACTTTGTTAACTCCAATTATAACAAAATATAAACTTTTTTTAAATAGAGATTACTCTAAATCACAATTGTGACAAATATATAAGTCATTTAACTCAAATTATAACAAAACAAAACTTTTTTTTAATAGAGATTACTCTGAATCACACAGTTGTGACAAATATATGTCATTTAACTCAAATTATAACAAAATATAAACATTTTTTAAATAGAGATTACTCTGAATCACAATTATGACAAATATATAAGTCATTTAACTCAAATTGTAACAAAACTAAACTTTAAAAAAAAAAATATCTTTTGTACCTCTGTCAGTCTTTCTAATCTTGGTACGAGGCATTCTAAAATAAAAATAGTTCAGTTATGATCTAAAATAAAACAAATTACATCAGCCGAGGTCGGTTGTAACGTTACATTCGACCCCAGACAATGATGTTACAATGGTCCCCGACTAAGTTTTTGAATTTTGATTTAAAATTTTTAATGATAAAATGTCAAAAATGGATAAGCAACAATCATTATAATATGCAAAAATAACTAAACTTAAATATAAATGAAAGAAAAAATACTTATTTGCAGTGAAAATATTTATATTAAAAGTTTAACACGCTTGGAAAAACCTACTTTAGGGCCTCGAAAACGTATTTTGGTCGCTGCACACGTTCACTCAGTACCTAGGCCGCAGACGTACTGAGATAAGTTGTAGCTTGTTTAGCTTCATGCGATAACCGACGCACGCGTATGTATCTACTATATATTTATAGATATTTGAGTTGTTACTTTCGCCCCCTGTTACTTTCGCCCCCTGTTACTTTTGACCCCGCTCTACCCTATAACAGTGAGGGAACAGTTGGTTAAACCTGTATTATGGAAATGTAGATTTTTATATTAGCTCGAGGTGAGAAGAATTACTGAAAGAGGGTTTAAAAAGAATCACGATTAATCCTTTGACAAATAAAATCGCGTTTAATTGCTGTTTAAATAAAGGATTCGCGTAGCCTCCGGATATATAACTCTGGCTGAAAGTGCCTTCGCCGGATATCACATGATACGTGAACATCCTAAACCGCACACTTATCATAATTGAAATCCGATACTTTCCGCATGGATCGTACGGCCGACACTCGAGAGCGGCGACTCGAATGTTCCTCGACACGTTGTTACACTGAACTTGGTCTGGATGGATCTATCCAATTACGTTCACACGAAGAAGAGCGACCGACATGTTCTTGAAAGACTCCGCTAAGAGTCAGTGGAGTATTTGATCGTGAAGAAAGATGGGACCAGAGAGACGAGAGAAATCGAAGTCCAACATCTATTAAAAATCTTCGTCTCTTCTATTCCTCGACGCGAGAAATCAGAACGTAAGATCGCGGCGACAGAAATTAATTTGCTAAGTGGCATCATAATTACATTTCTTCTTTCTTTTGCTAATATGTTTAATTTTCTTTCATTTAACATTAAACATTACTATGTTACAAACTCTATTCTTATGACAAGTAAAATACAATCATATTGTCCCAGTTAAAGAAGAGTTAAAAAATTTATCTCGATTTTGACGTCAATGTAGAATCGATTTCTCCTTTAATAACAGAGAGAGCATTTCTATCCAAATATAATATTGTTATTAAAGAGACATTTGTGACAATTTCAACTGCAACTTCGTGATCTAATGCATATGCGCTACACGAGAGTTAAAATTAATGGATTATTTTTTCATAAGTCGCGCAAACTCGTCATAATCGTGGCAGGACAATGCAATCGCAAAAACGCCGTCGGTGACGCAATACTCGCTAATTATTCTTGCAGAGCGCGATTTTATATTCATTGACCCGCGATATTGCGATATCGACTATCGTCGAAGTAATAATTTAATAGCGTGATATTAATCAACGTATTTCCAGCGTTGGTTAAAAAACAAATAAATATACGCTCCGCGGCTCCCTCGCAGTTTTCCCTCCTCGGCAATTTTTTTGCGTCGCATTCATTCGCGAGATTGCGAGCAATCGTTACACCGACGCGACGGACGTATTTATGATACAATCGAACGTGTTTGATTATTACTATCTCGACTGGTGCGGCTGAACAGGACCGACGTCAATTTTTGTCGCGAAGGACGACGACGTTTCGTTAATTAACCTTTTTTTTTAAAATTATTATAGTCGCGTAGAAGAAACAGTTCCGTTGAAAAGAGGTCAGATTAAGTTAAGTTTGGCTCCGGTTGATCCACCAGGTAGCCTTTGCCTTTCCGACAAGTTCCTCGACGCATCACTCTATCGTGTTCGCCGTCTTACAGATCGCCGGAAGGAAAATCGTTATATTGCGGGCGGAGGAAGGGGTTAAAATGTCCGGTAACTGTTCTTCAAAGATAAAGCCGTAACTGTATCAGAGGGCTATACCTCTATACGGTCCCCGACCGTCTTTACATAGCAGATGAACCGTGAATTTCTCACCGGCGTCCCCCGCTCTGTGTGTTTTACGCGGCTCGGTCTCATACTTTGTAATTAAGAAGGATACGATGACGAGGGGGGTTGAAACTTTAAAGTAGAGACGATAGCTTTATCGCGCGTACCGTCTCAAAGTGTCAACGACACCCGAAGAGTGAGAATTATAATTTTAACCTCTCGCATTTTCTCTCTCCCTCATATGTGTACACTCTGCCGTTCGTTATCTCCTTCCACACGTTGACTTAATCTCCGCGAGGGTTATCTTTCGCTAACTAAGATGAGAGGGTTGGAGAAAAAGGTTTATATCTTTATCCTCCGTCAACTATGTTTGAGGAGTCCTTCTCCTTCAAGATCATTTCTAATTCAATTCTTTTTGAGTCAAACTCCAAGGTGGAGCAAATAAATTTTGCAAAATTTCGATGTAGCTTCAGCATAAAAACTCACTTTTATGGAAATTTTTCGCTCCGCGGAGCTGAAACGGGATGGAATGTGATAAACGGGATTTCGAATTGGAATAAAAGTAATTTATTTTGTATCTCCGGAGAGATTCACATATCTACCTTGTCTTAAGGATTCAATTCGAGGAATAAAATATTATTGCAGCTCTATAATTGATTCATCACTACATGAAGAATTTTACTTCGAAAAAAAATTCGCGTGATAATCTACAGTGATAAGATACAAAACTCAATTACGAACACAGACATGCTTCGCTATCATCCTCGCTAAAAGAAAGGAACAATCATATCGTCGGGGAATATTAGACATTCGTTGCATTCTTTTACGCGAGACTCTAAAAGGATCGAATGTTCCGTCGAATTAAAAGGAATTAAAGGAAACTCCCGGGATCTCGCTTCTCTTCCTTTCTTCGTTCTTTGCTGTAGCAGTACGTGAGAACTTTCCAGCAGTTGCTTAAAATTCCCGACGCCGCGAATAGTATTGGCATTCGATCTCACGAAAAACTCGCTCGCCTCCACTTTCGGGACTCGAGAAGTCCCAGCGCTTTGACGACTTCGGCGGTTCGTTGTGCATCGGTACAAGAAGAAAAAAAGAATACGCCAGTCGGATAGGACAAAGTGAATGGATCTGGTTGCTAAGAGAAAAGAGGAGAGACGGAGAGAGAGAGAGAGAATCGGCGTGGAATTTAAATTGCTTTGAGGGAATCGCCGACGCATTTGCCTTCTCTTTCCATCCTCGGCACATGCCTAGCGAGTTATCGTCCGTCGTAAAAGTGCCTGATTCGTAAATTCGAGAACTATGGCGTGCAAATATTCCTTATTGTTTCCCAAATCGAGTAAAATCGGACCAACGCTGAAATGTAACAATTTATGCAATTATTTTGAAGAATTATTATCTTGGAATCTCAATAAAATGTTAAGTAAAGGAAGTGTGCCTAATATCGGATCCATTTTTAAAACATATTTGGACAAGTTTTTTTTTAGAAAATAAAGATTGAATAAATCACGTGGTTTACACGTAATGGACTTCTAACTGTAATAAATAAACAAAACTTTTTCGATAATATAATTTATTTTCTTTTTTAAGTAGAAATATAAGAAATGGTAATTTCCGATATTGGGCACATTATGTTCCCAATACACCTCATTTTTAACTTTTTAAAGGATGGATTATTGAAAAAAATACTAATTTTAATTTATTAAAACTATTTACTTAATTATCAATACATATAGAAAAAATCCAAGTAAAAAACCTTTTAGAAAAACGTCAGTCTCATAAGAATTTGCACATAAATTTGATAAACTGCAATTCAAACACAAAATACAAATAAATTACAAAATAATACAAAATTTAAAATCATAATGACAGATTACATTTTAAGCTAAAGTTACATATTTTTAAATATCAATATCAATGGGTGCACGATATTAAACAAGTATTCATGAAAGAAATATGGCCCGAACGAGAATATAGAAGTCTACAACTTAACTTTTATTAATAAAATTAAAAAACTATAACCTACAGACTGCATATATGTTAAGAAAGAAATACGTTCTCGTATCTTTTCATTCAAAACACCTGCCTAAACACACGTAAGCAAAATTTTTGTTAGATAATCAAAACTGAAATAATTTACAGCGACAAAATGACTACTTCGTAAATTTCCACAACTAGACTAACATTATACTACACAAAGGAGAAGTAGTTAAGACAGTTTCCAAGAGAGTGTAGTATTTACGAGTAGAGAAGTACAAGTGTACGATATTAGGAAGATGTACAATATTGGGCTCAGTTCCTTTACTATAATTTTTGATTTATTTGTAATATAATGTGCGCCATATTATTGAATTTTTAGTTGAAATTCTGTGTTGTCGCGATGTTTGAATTGGAAAAGTCTTGGAAAAATAACAAGAAAATTTGTACAGCATTGACAATACTTGAAAGTGTATAGTTCGATGATTTTATATGTCAGACATATATATATATATATATATTTAGACAGATGGCAATAGATTCGAAGTTAAGCACTTGTATCGGTCGAGGATAGCAAGTGATCCTAACAGAACCACCGAGCATGACATCAGCGAGCACTATAAATTTTCTACCAATTTGTAGGACGCATCCTCGGGTCGACATCCTCGTGGGAGCTTTCTTTTCCAGATACTGCGCGATTCCTTGCCGGTAGAGGGAATTTATTTCCCAAATCCTCTTGAAGAATCAATTGTCCAATAAGACATCAAACTCGAAAGATTCAAAAGTATAAACATATGACGTTCTTACGATTCCAAGAAAAACTATATAATTATAAGAAATATGTGTATGAGAAATATTATTTTAGAGTTTCAATAAATTGCTCGAAAGGGGGAATTTTTGGTCCCGATTCCAGATTTTCTAGACCGTATCACACTTTTGTAATACAAATAAATTAGATATCGTATTGTAAGCGCCTAGAGATCTTGACATTCTAAGCTTTAATCTTGAAATCGTATAGTATATTTCGATCCTCGATTGGAGGATAACGAAAAAGAGGTCGAAATAAATTTTTGAAGAAGGAGATGAAAAAAGAAAACACACGAGAGTACAAATCCGGATGAGGAAGAAAAAAAAAGATATAACCGATGCAGAGATGCAATATATAAGAAGGAGATGGGTGCGCCTTTGCAGCGCTGTATTATTCAGCGTTGGCAAACATTTTGCCTCAATTGGATGGCTCGATACTCGCGACACAATTCTCTCACTTTGCATTCGGGAAGTCGTCACGTCGATACTTTAGCAAGAACCACTCTCGCCTACAGTTCTCCCGCCGTCAGTTCTTCAGGTATTCCGCGCTAACGCGCGTCGAGACGCTCGTCGATAATTCAATTAAAATCTATCGCCCGCCGTCGCTCGCGCCAACCCGATCCGATCTATTAAATTGCTTTAGTAAATCCCTACGAACTTTCATCGCCGGGAGGTGAATCCACCCCCGAAGAGAGAATCTCTCGCGACGTATTGCTGTCGCGGCGCGCGATTCGCAGGATGATTACCGGCATGATCCTTCCGCAGAATACACGCGGCGACTAGCAATCTGATAGTAATCCGCCATTCTTCGTTAATTCCATCTAATCGGTTCGATCGGCTTAAACCTGGAGGAGAGAGCGAATAAACGAATCCGGTTATTGACCGTTCGAGCATATTTCTGGTATATCTCTCTGTAACTGTGCGCGCCGACATAAATTAGATTCGCGCGGGGACTAAATACTGTCTCAACAACGAATTACACTTGAATTAATATCAGAGACCGAGCGAATCTGATTAACGTCTCTGTCTAATTCTGATTAATATCGGAATCGGAGTGAATTTTTAATACCCTTTATCTCTCGCTAACCGGATTTACGATTGATGGGTACCCGGATACCCAATACATTGAAAAATTATGCATCGACAGAAGGGTTAAATCTTGAAGAAACTCTGTTACGGAATTATCCCGCTTTATATACAATAACGTGACCATTTATCGTTGCATCACATATTTCTCATAGTCGGCGGACAATTTAAAAGTCCATTTGCGCGTCCTGGGAAGCACGACGAGGAAATCCGGCAGCGGAGAATTGGAGTTCTGAAGAAGGCTGTTTCCTGGATGCGACTTCCTGCGTCGGATAACGAGGTTATCCTCCAGGGAGCCGATTACACTGTCGTACATCCGCGCTTTATACATCGCCCGATTCTGCGTTATACCGTCTCGGCTCGCAATAATATCAGCGCGCGCGTGCGCTCGTCTCACCCCCCATTCACCCCCCTCTACTCCCCCATCGCAAGAATTTGCGAAACAAAAATTCATTAATACGAAATGAAGACTAGTGTTCCCCGCGCAATTTTTATCCCGCAATTTCCCTCACCGGTTCCGTTGCATAAACGAAATTGCGCGGACGTTGCGTTATATTAATGTAGCCGCGGTTTCTTTCGAGAAGAGAGAGAATTCTTGGACTTTTCTTTGTGATACAAATTTGAAAAAAAAAAAAAAAATGATAAAAAAATATGATTACGATGGCTCGGCGAAATTACTCCGAATCGAGGAAGACGGCGAGCTTCTGCTCGTCCGTTTAATTTAGTTTCATGCATATAACGGGAGAGAAGGTACAAAGATGTGCTTGTAAGTGTTTACGTTTCCGTTTGAATTGTATTGATCGTGCGTCAAGTTATTATCCGTAAAATCATACAATTATGAAGGTTTATATTTTTCCGTATCAAATGTATTTTTTTAATAAATATATTTGTGCAAGATTTTATTTTATAAGCTAACACAATTTTTCTGTCAATGAACGGGTATCCGGATACCCAAAGCAACTTTAAAAATGTTAAAAATGTGTCGGAATTTTCTTTCGCCTGAAACTAAATATAAGGGGCCTTTGTATTTGGAAATCTCTTAAAATATAACGGGAAAGAATGTTTAATGCCCAGCAGCTGCTATAAAGAAATTGTCGCAGTGCAATATGTCGAAAACATGCAGTTGGTACTCGAATAAAAAGAAATTATGCATTGACAGAAGGGTTGAAAAAAAAAAAGAAAGTCAAGGAAGCTACGGTACAAAGTGTAAAAGCGCGTAGATGTAAAAATTTAAGCAATAACGTATGATATAAAATTGTTTAGAAACTCGTAAGAATTTAGAATACTATCCCGATAATTATTTGAATTTGCATTTCTCGTTAGGTTTATACATTTATATAGAGCTTTTATACCTTCTCGGTGAATCGATAAGCAATTACCACGATGCTTGTTCAACTTCGCAAATTTCCCTCCTCTCTTTGAGAGAGTTAAAAATATTTTTGCTCAATGAGCGCGACAATTTCCTTACCACCTTCAAATGTTTGCGCAAAGTAATTGAAGAGGATGAAAAATATTAAGTGTTGGTCGCGCGCGGTTGGATAGTTGAAAGTAAGGTAGAGGTAGATGTGGAGGAGGGTGTGGATTTACTCCAACGACTTCACCCTCCTGGCATGCTACGAGCCGTGTTTGCTCACTTTTGTATTTTCAGCCCTTTTTTCACCCCCTCTTCCCGCCTCCTGGCTGGGATGCATATCAGGACGACGGTGAGCCTGGAATCTCTCCTTTTCTCCGCGAGGGTTTGTAAACTGTCGACACATGTAGGGAGACACACATAGCGTTACAATAAAATGTTTCCACGCCAGTCGCGTGTCGTACATGCGTAAGGTATATATATATATATATATATATATATATATATATATATATATATATATATATATATATATACGTACGCGTATATGTGTATACCTATATATATACGAAGAATTTTGTCGAGCAGGCGTGAAGACGCAGAGACACACAAAGTTCGCGATGTTGCAGCCCTTCTTCGTGAAATAAAATCGCTTTCGCACGGCCGCCCTCGTAACTTCGCGTGTTTCCTGCTGCTTGTTTCGGTCCTGCTTATCGGCTTTTACCTCGTCCGCTCGTAATATCGCGCTCGCTCGTTTGAAAGGTATCGAAAGATCCGGAAAAATAAATATTTCAAGATCGAGAAATGCATAGGTGGATGAGGGAAGAAAATCGGTCGATCGTAAATTTTCAGAAAATTATAAATTTTTAGTATTTCGCTCTCTCGTATAAGTACGATGCTGTAACATTTTTCGATAATGGAAACTTTAGAAGCTCGTATCTCTTAGTATTGAACTAGAGATTACTTGATTCTCCTTTTATGTAAGAATCTTCCAAATAACGTCAATTTTCGAAAATGGTGAACCATTATGTTCTTTCGTAATTTTGAAGTTGGAGAATCAAATTCACTGCATATTTTTCTTTCAATATAGATTTCTCGCAGTGTATACGAGATCAATAATTTCTTTAATCTTCATTTCTTTAATCATCATCAATAATGTTATTAATATTAACCCTTCTGTCAATGAACGGGTATCCAAAGCAACTTTAAAAATGTTAAAAATGTGTCGGAATTTTTTTCCGCCCGAAACAAAATACAAAGGGCCTTTGTATTCGAAAACCTCCTAAAATATAACGAGAAAGAATGTTCAATGTCCAGCAGCTGTTATAAAGAAATTATCACAGTGCAATGTGTCGATAACACGCAATTGAGTACTCATACATTGATGAAGAAGTGAAAAATTATCCATGGACAGAAGGGTTAGTTTCATATATACATATATTTATCCAAAAATATTAATATTTTATTCAAATTAATAAATATATAATTGAAACGTAAAATATACTATCATGTCCTTAAGAGATCGTGCGTTTGAAAGTAATTTCCGATCGGTTCCCGATTTTGTCGCCGAAAAACAAATACTGCGCGCTTGATGTTGACATAAGCACCTAACAGATAGAGAGAAAGAGATCCATTTTCCATTGATGCTTCGACACGCGATTCCGGATCTTATGCGTCTTCTGGACTGTTGCCAGAAAGGAGGGCATTTCAGGTATCCAGAGATACTAGAAAACCGGTCGGTGCCGCGAAAGTTATCGCTTTATTTACATCTCGATCTCGTCCCATTCTCGACAGAGTGCCAACACTTCAGCCATATTCCTCGTGAATCAAGTCTTTGCGCCGTGTGATGAGAAAATTCGTACGAGAGACGAAATCTCTCCATTGTACACTAGCTTTTGGCAAGAGTCTTTCCTCTAACGCTCTCTATCCTCGTGACTTTTGCACGCGAGATAACATCGAGTGTATCTCTTGCTTCCGATATAATAATTTTCTCCTTTTATATTTGAAATAACTGATCGCGCCGAGTTTCATCGAGAATTTTTCCCGAATTCAAGGGTAAGAGGGGAATCGCTTCAAGATAAAAGTGTCGCCACCTCTCTCCTTCTTTTCACGCGCATACAACAAAGACGGAAAAATCTTGCGTCCGACGTAAAATCGAAGTCATTCTCTTACATGTGGCGAACACAATTCCTTTGTTCGATAAAAGAAAAGCCGATCGAAGGACTGGCGGTTGTTCGAGAGGAACCAGCGCGCCTTGTTACGCGTAATATGTATCTGTATTCCGATGGAAACGTGATTATGATGAACGAACGCGAGGACTTCCATTTACTTCTCCGCGGCTGCTCCTTCAACAAGAATAAAGGTTTCCCGCTTCGCCCAGGACGACTTCGTCCTCCTGCCCCGCCTTTTTACGTCCTTCCGACTTCGAGTCTCGAGGGGTGGCGGGTGGTCGATGTTGGCAACTGTTTTAAGCACTTAACCGAATCGGTGGGAAAGTTTTGGCCCGCGTCGGGGATCTCGTCGAGCCCGTATTTGCGGGAAACCAGCCAGGCGTAGATCATACGAATCGCGCACTTGTGTAAATACTCGTCGTCGGCTGTCGTCCCGGATAAGGGGGTGGGGTGTCCTTCCTCCGTAACCAGAACGGCGCGAGAAAAATCGCGAGACAACTCGCCGGCTCGAGGACAATACTTGCCCGATCTGCGAGAGAAGGTGTGGCGCTATATTTCACAGTCAAACGCAGGACCAGCGCGTACAAGCGCGTCTTAGAACTCGCGTCCGGGATGACCAGGCTCAGTTTCACGGAAAGCAAAGTTTTGGTAAACAATCTCCGAAATCTACAATTAAAAACTATTTCCATCGACTGGACAGTCAGTTTCAAAGAGTGCTCGAAAAGCCTATTTTTCGCTTATTTGTTTTAAGAGATTTTTAAAATTGTAATCTATAAGAGCTTTCCTTATATTAGGTTGTAGGGTAGAGCGGGGTCAAAAGTGACAGGGGGCGAAAGTAACAACTCAAATATTTATAAATATATAGTAGATACATACGCGTGCGTCGGTTATCGCATGAAGCTAAACAAGCTACAACTTATCTCAGTACGTCTGCGGCCTAGGTACTGAGTGAACGTGTGCAGCGACCAAAATACGTTTTCGAGGCCCTAAAGTAGGTTTTTCCAAGCGTGTTAAACTTTTAATATAAATATTTCCACTGCAAATAAGTATTTTTTCTTTCATTTATATTTAAGTTTAGTTATTTTTGCATATTATAATGATTGTTGCTTATCCATTTTTGACATTTTATCATTAAAAATTTTAAATCAAAGTTCAAAAACATAGTCGGGGACCATTGTAACATCATTGTCTGGGGTCGAATGTAACGTTACAACCGACCCCGGCTGATGCAATTTGTTTCATTTTAGATCATAACTGAACTATTTTTATTTTAGAATGCCTCGTACCAAGATTAGAAAGACTGACAGAGGTACAAAAGATATTTTTTTTTAAAAAGTTTAGTTTTGTTATAATTTGAGTTAAATGACTTATATATTTGTCATAATTGTGATTCAGAGTAATCTCTATTAAAAAAAAAGTTTATATTTTGTTATAATTTGAGTTAAATGACATATATTTGTCACAACTGTGTGATTCGGAGTAATCTCTATTAAAAAAAAGTTTAGTTTTGTTATAATTTGAGTTAAATGACTTATATATTTGTCACAATTGTGATTTAGAGTAATCTCTATTTAAAAAAAGTTTATATTTTGTTATAATTGGAGTTAACAAAGTTGTTCTATAATTGTTTTGTTCTACAATGTTTTCTATAATTAGTATGAAAAGGTTTATATGAATTTTAAAAGAATAAGACTTTATTTTCCTTTTTTTTTTATTTGTATAAGAATATTTTAGTATACTTTTGCTAATATAAGAAAAATTATTTAAATTCGTTGAATAAATACTTTTGATTTTGATTATTTAAAATTGTTACTATTGACCCCCTATAGTGTTACAACCGACCCGGACTCGGGGGCGATTGTAACATTTGCTCTCGTTTCGATTTTTGATTGATAATTTTGATTATATTTATCACAAGGCTCAAATGTTATGATTTCCATAAAGTGAAATGAATATGTTAGCTTGGGGTATCAACAGTTTTTCTTTTACTGTAACAGTTTTTCCATAATCGAATTCTAAAGTCAAATTGTTACTTTCGACCCCGCTCTACCCTACTATTTTTTATAGCGGTGGGATCAAGTTCAATATGTATACTTAAAAATCCGAGTCGAATCCAATAATCAAGTTTCATATTTTCTAGGATTCGAATAACACTCATAAGAAATAATATTTCATATATTGTACCTGCAAGGTTCAAAGTAGTGTGTACTTATAAGTACTATCTATCGTAAAGAATAGAATCTTTTACAAATAGTACTCAAATTCTAAGATAAAAAAAAATCTATTTATGATACTCGCTATACACACGCGCACACGCACATTTGCGAGCTTTTGTATTTTCTTCAGAATCACGAGATTCATTTTCTCCTCTCTCTCTCTCTCTCTCTCTCTCTCCCCTCGTCTCTATAAAAATAATATTTCATCTCGGTTACGGAAATGTCGTTTCATTTCAAATCGCCTCAGTTTCGTCGGTCGCAAGATCCAAGGTACCAGAAAATACGGTGGATCCTAGGAAATCCAAGGATCCGGAGAATTCGAACGTCTAATCGTAATCGCACGCTAGTTTTATATACGCGAATTACTTGGCGAAGCGATTTATCGGGGGAAACGGGGAAACGACCCGCGGGGATTCGCGATTGTGTCGAAGACGAGGGCGATCGATCACTCCGGCGCCCCGACGCCGACTGTGGTTTGCTCGTCGATCAATCAAACGGAAGCGCTTGAGACGACGATATAATGCTTCCGCGGAATTACGGTATCTACCCGCGCCACGTGAACGGGCCTCGTTGTTTTTCGAAGAATCTATGCATTTTTTAAAAGTCACTTAATCTTCAAGGACTGATGTGTTTATCGACTCGCGTCGTAGAATCCTCGCGAAGAACAGAAATTATCGTTCCTGCATTTATTACGCGGGTTTAACACGCAAATTTCACTCTACTCCAATATCCTCTTAAACTTGTTAATTAGATTTTAATTTAGCTGCTGGGCATCGAACATTCTTTACCGTTATATATTAGATTAGATTATTTCAGGTTATTTTATATTTTAAGAGGTTTCCAAATACAATACAGAGGCCCTATGTATTTTATCTCGGATGGAGAAAAGTTTCGACACATTTTTAACATTTAAAGTGTTGCTTTGGGTAGCCGGATACCCGTTTGACAGAAGGTTTGAAATAGTTTTACAAATTATTCTTGTCAATTTGTAATTGACAGTCAAATGATGCTAAAAAAATCTTGTCTTTCTTATTATTTTAAGAAATTCTTAAAATTGTAAAGTGTATTTGGGGGTTTCAAAGTAAAAGAGTAAAGTTGGTGGTAACCTCACACACAAACACACACACAAACACACACACACACACATATATATAGACGGTTTAAATCCGGAAACAGAAACCGACATTGCACTTTCCGTCGGATGTGTTGAGGAGCTAATGGGAAGGAGTCAGCATGACGTGCTTTTCACTAGCACGTACGTGCTTGGAGTTTCACGAAAATGCTTCGCGGAGAAAGGAAAAGAAAATCGTGGAAATATTTATTTGATAATTCACAGCGTCCACCATTTATTTGATAATCCACGTAAAAAGATAATCCTTACGCTGAGCCACTGTAAGCGAACTAGTCCGAAAGCTTTTTGTGCGCCAACAATGGCGAGGACTTACCATAAGAATGTCGTCAATTTATGCTAGGATATGTTTGGTAAACATAGAAATTCGTTGGCGGAATTATTTAAAATAATCTTCTTTAAAGATAATTTTGCCGGAGAAAAGACATTTTAAATTAAGAACAGAACTATTATAAAGCAGCGAGCATTAAATACTTCTCTGACGTCAAGTACTGTGCTTAAAATAGCTCTGACTCTCTTATAATTTTTAAAGTGGTTTCATTAAAATTCATTAAAAATTATAACACATATTTACAATTATAATTTAATTTCTATCTCTCCTCTCGATGCTAAAAAGAATTATTATAAATGAAGAAGAATTAAAATTTATTTCGCTATTTTATTTTGTACAATTTTTTTTATTCTCCCATCCATTACATTAACTCATATAGATCAGATTTTATTACATTTCGGCTTGTAGATTATATTTAATATAACGATGCTTGATCATAGATAACGACGCAGTTATTTGGATAAAGGATGTCGTTTGCCGTTAATATGCCATCGTTTAATATCGTTAAAATTCTTTGCCGTATTTATCCCAACAACGAGCATTGTTTAATTTTAGCAATTGTAACTATTTTTCAAATCCTAGAGAAACACTTTGCTAATTTGTAACGCTACTTATTATTATAAACAGTTTTGTCGTTTGACAAAATGTTAACAAAATTTTTAACAAAGTACTTGGTTTGCTTCAATCTTGCATCTCTTTTAATAAAAATTGATTTTAAAAAGTCTGATATTTACTATATGTGCGGGCGATATAATATCTGTTCTCGTTGCAGTTATTCGGCGTTCATTCATAGTGTGTGCCCTGATGTAACGGCACACACATTTTACTATTATTCGGGAGCTTTTATACGACGACACGTGTGCGACAGGTAATCGGCGTTTTAATCAGAATTTTAATATTCGACGTCAGTGTAATTAATAACTGCGCGTAATTGATGACTATACACGCGAAGCAACAGTTCGTCCGAAAATGCGCGCTCGCGCGCCACCGCCAATATGCATTATTAATAAACAATGGAAAATACGCGTCATAATTAATATGATGAAATCATCGGCGAAAATGCGGCGTGCCGTGGAAATCCATCAGTCGTAAATTTTATAATGCACATCGAATTTGCGATATAGGCAAATAATGGGTAACAAGGGAAAAAATCAAATAAAATTTCTTGTTCATTACCAGCTTCATATTTGCATTCTATTACGCATTTTGCAAAATTACTGCAGATATTGTATAAAACTTATAATTTTTCTCATATATTTTAAAAATCGCATTTTATTACAAATAGAGAAAAAGATGAATTTATTTATTTATACTATTAGATATATTTATATATTCCATACAGAGATCTCCTCCTCGATTTTCTTTGAGGCAAAAATTGAATCTGCTCAAAAAATTATCGCTCACTCGCCCTTTTATTTTTTTTATAAAATCCTGTTCAAACGCATTAATTTTATGCACGCAATATTGTTATGACAAGAACATTATTTTTTTGTTTATAATCTAATGCTAATATATTTATATAAAATATTAATTTCTATTAGTAAAACAAGAATTTTGCGCTTTAGTATCTATAAAATAATGTCTCTTTTATCTTTACTAATATAGCATGCTTCTATACAAGCATCTTCAATAGATCCGATTAATTTTATTTTTAATTGCTCGTAATCAATCATATAATACCGACTTCATTCAAGTGACATTTTAATTTTAGAAACGCTACTTCTAATATACTTTTGTTTGAATAATCTTTGTTTAATATTCAATCGATAGCAACATGCCGTGAGCGGACATTAATAAAGCTGTCAAAATACGCAATCTCTGCGTATTATGACAGTTTTTCAACATATTGCTGCAAACATATTGCTACAAACTCAAAAGGAGTGTATTGCGATTTTCTCTGTTATTTACTACTAAATTTATCAATAATTGTATTGTCAAATTATATTAACAATCTTCTCTCAATAACAGATTTTTATCGATACAAAATAATGCACAGCGCAAATCGAGATAATAGATATATTATGGAAAAGAGGCAGCAATTTTAATAAACTATAGCGCACAATATTATAATACGTTATTATGTATTACATCCTTTATCAATGTTTGGAGAGACGCGAAATGACTAATTGTAGCTTTAGTATTCATATAATGCTGTTTTTCTTTATCTCTCTCGTGATATTTATAAAACGTGCTACATAATAATAAGAATTATTGCAGTATATTATTGTAATGTGTTGCGCTTTAAAGAGGAACAAAGCGTTATCGCGTTTCCTCGCTTTATTCTTCATAAGGTTCAAATTATTCTATCCTTTAAAACTTGTATTATAGCAATGTTGCACACGTATAATCGCTGTATTCACAATTGCAAAATTGAAATGTGCACATTATGCAAAAGCAATAATTTTTTTAGCATACATTAAGTTTCTTCCTTTGAAATATATATAAAATACATGAGTATTAAAAATTTCACAATGTCTACACATCACATGTTTATCATCATGATTGCGTGCAAGTTAAATCACTGCATTCAAATACGATTGTATGAAAAATTGTAACAACAATTTTTCCGAGTAGATTCGATTACTGCGCCTCAAAATACAATATGTAAAATATATGAAATTTATTTAAAAATACTAGAATCAACATACGTTACAAAGCGCGCGCTACACGCGCCATTTATTTCTTTACGTCATATATTATTTAATAAAGTGTAATTAAAAAATTTCAAATTTAAAAAAAAAGAAATGTCTTCTCATAATATGAAAATTTGGCGTAAAATGATAATATTAAATTAATTTACACAAATAGTTTCTTCATCAAATTAAGATAAACTATATTTTTTAAATAAACATATTAAATTTTATATGTGATGTTGGTACAATCATGTTGAAATTAATTTGGAATGCAAGAAGACACAGAAAATCTTTAGCCTACATTTATATTACAATATGTTGACTATTTCAAGACCATAACAAATTAATTGTCACACGGTATTTGGTTATCGTCTTTCTCGGCATATTATTGTTTAGATGTGCGATCATCTTGTTGTTATTTGAGTGAGAAAGTAGTAGTGCGAAACGCTCCGTATATTATCGAATTCCTTTTCTAAACACGATCGCGACAAATATCGGAAAATAATTTGCTATGATTATTATAATTAACGAATAATTAACTTTCATAAATGACACGAAATTATATCGCGATGATAGGTCTTTATCAAAGTACGTTATTCTATGCGATTATTTATTATTTTAAGTAAAAATCAAAGCAATAAGGATAAAATTTATAAATTATAAAATCTTATTATAAAAATTATTTTGTAAAATTATAAAAAATTATAAAATCGGTTTGTTACAATCCATACGATTCTTGACAATAATTATTTCTCTAACAATGCTTTGAGTCAAATATGTTTTGTCCAATGCTTTAAATTTTTTGTCGATCTAAACATATTGTATTTTATCATTCGGATTGAGATCACGTAATAAAACAAATTGCAGAATCGAATTAATTAAATTAAACGTATTAAAATAATTGAAAGTAGTAATATATCAATCGTTTAATTAATAATTAATTCAAAATTTGAGAAATGTAGAATATTCCGCATAAATTTATTCCGTATTGCGTTATAATATTTCGCAACAACAATGAATTTACTTTACGTTTAGCACTTATTTTCTTACTGTTTGTCGCGAGATTTATTCAATCGAAATCTGTTGGGTAAACAATCGGCAAATCTAATTATATTCTCACGAATATTGTAATTATATTGTAATTCGCGAATATTTATCTTTAATTTTAACTGTTTAATTTTAATATATTTTTATTTATATTAAAATGCGATAAGATGCGATATAATCTCTCAAATTATAAAATAAATTACAATTAATATATTATATTACAAAATTATATTATAATTTAATCTTCCCAACGAGTATACCTTGATGTTGGTAGGAAGGCTAAGTACCTGGAAGGTTTAGCCTGAAGGAGAAGCTAAGTACCCAAAACACAGTATTGTCACAAGTCGCAAATGGCTCATACGTGAGTCATTTTCTAAAGAGATTTTTGTAGAAAGATAAGTAAAATTAAGATATAAATAATATGAAATTAAAATTTATTTCTAGGAAAATTAGAAAAATTAAATTGAAACAAATTAATTCTCACTATTAACGATTCGTAATATCAAAGTGACGGATATTTATCAAAGTAAATTTTCATTTTTCGAGAGAAATAAAATTATGTAATGACAGTTGCTCATAAAAGTTGCAGCAAAAGAGCTAATGGGCATCATGGAAAAAGAGCAACGATAAACTTTGAGCTTTTCGAGAGAATTTTGATACATTTATTATCGATTTATATAACATATGTCTTTCTAAAAAATGGACTTGAAGAAAAGATTTTTTAATATCTCGTATTATTAAATATTGTTAATCATGTTTTTCCTTGTCCTGAACTGTTTTTAAAATGCAATCTGTTTTTAAACCATAAACTATTTCTCTCTTCTTATGAAAAAAAGGTCCGTTATTTTAGGCTGATAGGGCAAAGGACAAGAACATAATGGTGCTTTTCATAATAGCCTTTGGAGGAAAGAAATTGCGGGGTTATCGGTTAAACGAGTTAGATTTAAGAAGCTCCGTGATTTGCCGGCCGAAAGAAATTTAATTATAGGTAGGTGAAAACAATAACTACGCGCTCTTTAGTCTCGCGGGAAGACGGAGGGAGATCTTTGATCTACCGCAATTTTTCTTAGGGCGAGAAAAAAATCAAGATCGGAGCGGAGAGCGTTCTCGTCGTGGAGAGAGTTTGAAAAACTCTAAATTAATTTTTGTGGCGCGGCGTTCATCGGATGCGGGGGAAATTTAATTATTCTTAATTAATCCGCAAAGCCCATGCATTACTCGGGTTACACCGATAAAGGGGGAAGAGAGGGTCAAAGGGCCGAGGGTTGAAGGACCCTTTGAGAAGACGACGAGAGGACCTCGCGAACGCGCAGACCGACCACGCGACGTTCTCGCGTGAATTATGCCGCTATTACGATTGCACCTGTGCTCTCCTTTCAGTTGCAGCCGGTATAATTAAGAAGGATTCATTAAGAAAGCGATTAGAACATGCTGGACAAGAAGTCGATCCGCCCCAAACTCGCAAGTAATCACACTAGCAGTAAGAAACACGCAGCTAGCTGATACTCGAGAATATGCACGAATGTGCATATGTACAGAGGTGCAATCTAATTAATTTTTGCTTCCATCTAATTAAAATAAGAATTTCGAGTGTAAAGAATTAAGACGTTCGGAATAAAAACGTTTCTCTCAGATTAATTTCCCTTTAACCCTTCTGTCGATAAACGGGTACGCAAAGGTAGTTAAATGTTAAAAATGTGAAGGAACTTTTCTCCATCCGAAACAAAATACAAAGGCCTTTGTATTCGGAAACCTTCTAAAGTATAACGGAAAAGAAGTTCGATGTCTACCAGCTGCTATAAAGAAATTGTCGCGGTTGGTATCCGGACACATTGATGGAAAGGTGAAAAATTATGCATTGACAAAAGGGTTAAATAACAATACTTCTTTATCGTTCTCTTTAACGTTTTATAAAATTTTTATAAAATTTTTCAAAACAATCGGGAGAAGTATATATATAAATTGACTTTTTTCCCAATTTTGCTCATTATTTGTGAATTACATTCATCGTTAGCTTTCCATCGCATTGACGTCCGGTTTGATCGGATCACGCGCATGATGGCAGAGACACGGTGGAAATTGAAATCCGGAAGTACAGAACGAGGGGTCGGGCAGGACGGAGGAGACGAATTAGTGTTCTGCTCGAGAGGTCGCGAGCGATAGCAGAGAATTATTGCTTAGCAACGAAGGACAGAATCGATGTTGCCAGTAGTGACAAGTCCGATTACGCCACGGCTGCGCCGGAAATATGTTTGCGCGCTTCTAATCGATTACAATCTCCGTTAATTTAACCATTGTGAGAATGCAATGGCTGTGACTCGACTAACAACTAAATACCTTGCCGGAAATACCTTGAAATATTTCGAGATTTAAATCCTTCTGTCAATGAACGGATACCCAAAGCGACTTGAATGTTCAAATTGTGTCGGAACTTTTCTCGTATTCGGAAACCTCCTAAAACATAACGGGAGAGAATGTTCGATGTCCAGCAGCTATAAAAAAATTGTCGCAGTGCAATGCGTCAAAAACAGCTGTATCCATAAATTGATGGAAAGGTGAAGAATTATTGACAGGAGGATTAATCTACAAGGATCTTAAATTATCGAAAGGCGTAGAGTGTTGCGTAAATTTTATCGTGTCAATAATTCTTGACAGTATTTGAAGAATCCTAATCCGCGTCTCAAGACACTTTAACACTTTAATAATATTCAAGTGAGAGGCTGGCTACTAAGATTTTCCGAGATAGGAGCGCCCGGATAGACAGATCGAGTCTTTTGCTTTTCGTATCTTTGAAGCTGTAATCGTAAAATTGTATAATTTCTCCGGGGGGGGAAGGCAAAGAGGAAAACGCGAACCGTTTAGAATCGATCTGTACGGAGCAAAGCGGAGAATTAACGTAGCGCCTCTCCGTATTTCATGACGGATATGACGAGAATGACTGAGCCAGGAGAATACGAAACGAGCTGATCTATACTGCAGGGAGATCGTGGGAGATCGCGCTGTGTGAGCACACGCGCTATTGATAACTCCACGGATAATTAATTACTTTAGCGGCACGAGGATGTGATCCTTTGCGCATGAAAGGACGCCATTACGCCCATTAGCTGCCGTTAATTTGCGCAAAATAATTCGGAAACTATCCCCGCTCTCGCTGTCCTCGCGCGAGATTCACAACGGGCGATTCACAACGCGCCGGGCGACCAACCCCCGAATGTCTACTCGGGCCAGCAGTGTCCGGAGGGGGGTGAAATGTAGTTGTCTTTGCGCCCCGGCGTCGAGGGAAAATTCGCCTTTCCAACGTTAGAATAGTTCTCCTTAATTAAAGTAGTTTCACTCGTTCAATTAAAATAGTTCCGCCTCAGTGCGTCACTTGCGGATGTATCACTGGTTTCGTCCCTTGAACTACATCTTATGTCTAGAGAGGTTTAAAGTCTCGGTCTGGTTCCCCGCATCGAATTTCGCACTTCGGACATTTCGCGGTCTCAAGGAGCTATTAATTTTCAGCATTTTCTCTACAACGCAGATTATTTTATATATATAATCAAGAAAAATTATTCTGACCAAAATGAATAAATCAAGTCTGTTATTTTATTTAACCCATTTATTAACAATATCATCCAAAAAATTCTTCTCATCCGTTTGTTATTCTGTATAAATATATTCTCCTTAATAATTGTAAACAATTTTATTTCTTCTCTCGAGGGGATTAAAATGTATTTTTTATAAATATTATGTAACAATTCCAAAATTCTCAATTAAATTGTAATTTTATGGACGCGTTCTCTATTCTATTTTTCTTAAAACTCTTCGCAAGAGAGGTTTAAAGTCTCGGTTTGGTTTTCCGCATCTAATTTCGCACTTCAGACATTTCACGGTCTCAAGGAGCTATTAATTTTTAGCATTTCGTACAACACAGATTATTTTCTATATATAATCAAGAAAAATTATTCTGACCAAAATGAATAAATCAAGCCTCTGTTATTTTATTTAACCCATTTATTAACAATATCATCCAAAAAATTCTTCTCATCCGTTTGTTATTCTGTATAAATATATTCTCCTTAATAATTGTAAACAATTTTATTCCTTCTCTCGAGGGGATTAAAATGTATTTTTTATAAATATTATGTAACAATTCCAAAATTCTTAATTAAATTGTAATTTTATGGACGCGTTCTGTTCTATTTTTTTTTTAAACTCTTCGCAAGAAAGGTTTAAAGTCTCGGTTTGATTTTCCGCATCTAATTTCGCACTTCAGACATTTCACGGTCTCAATGAGCTATTAATTTTTAGCATTTCGTACAACACAGATTACTTTCTATATATAATCATGAAAAATCATCCTGACTAAAATGAATAAATCAAGTCTGTTATTTTATTTAACCCATTTATTAATAATATTAACAATAAAATTCTTCTCATCCATTTGTGTTATTCTGTATAAATTCATTCTTCTTATTAATTGTAAACAATTTTATTGTTCCTCCCGAGGGAAGATTAAAATGTATTTTGATAAATCTTATGTAGCAATTTCAAAATTTTCAATTAAATTGGTATTATACGGAAGCGTTCCATTTTCTTAAAACTCTTGGCAAGATTAATTGGATTAACAAGTCAGCAAGAAGCTATGACAAGCAATCTAGAGATGGAAAGCAGCAATAAATCTAGCGAAGTTAACAAGTCTGTCAGACCTCACTTAGCTGCGGCGTATTTTGGTTATATCGGGCGGAATAACGCAACACAACAGTCCATCTGGCAAGCCTTAATTACCATTTATATTCCGGAGCTTGCGCGGTTCGGTGGACGACGTAAAATTACAACACCGGTCCGTAGAATCTCGGCTTTCATTAAAAGATAATTAAATCAGCGGCGAATCGATCCCCTCTGCTTTATCCTCTGCCGTCTCCTGTTCGCGGAACTTCCTGAATTATGCAGCGAAGCGAGACGAGAACGTCGACTTTAAAATTGTATCGTGAAACACAGTCCAGAGAGTTTCTGGAGAAATAGTCCTAGATATTCTTTCTTATTATACTGCCCTTTCGAGATGAGCAGCCGGCAAAGGAAACCTTTCGCGAGTCGCTCAGGTATTTTAATCTCTCCAATGTAAAATTAAATACAGCAAGTCTTCTCTCTCTCTCTCTTATATCAGCGGAAAATTTTCGTTTGCCCTCGTTTAATTTTTAATTTGCGGGACATTTGGCTCGCGCGGAGGAAGTAGTAAGCGTCCTTTATTTAAGTCTGAGCAAAACACGGAAACGTTAAATTAATTTTTGATTATTTTCAGATAAAAAGAGAGAGAGAGAGAGAGAGAGAGAGAGAGAGAGAGAGAGAGAGAGATTAAATATAATTAGAATTAATTTAAAAAGAAAGTTTGTCAGGAGATTTCTTCCTTTATTATGTAAGACTAATATTATTTTTTATGTATATTACTAATTGCACAAAGATCTTTAACCCTTCTGTCAATGAACGGGCACCCAAAGCAACTTTAAATGTTAAAAATGTGTCGGAACATTTCTCCGTCCGAAACAAAATAAAAGGTGAAAAATTATGCGTTGACAGAATAGTCATCATAAAAAAATCTTTGTATTCCTGTAATTATAGAACTGTTCAGACACATATGTCCGCCGATACACATATGCGCGCTCATATCAGTTGTCTCAATCGCGATGTCGCGCGATAATAAATGGCAGTCTCCTGCGGAGACGATGACCTTCGTTATTCGGCGTAATTAATAAAACGACTAAACGGAGCAGCACACTCCAGCGTCATTAATCACAGCGACGAGAGCTATTAGTAATGCCTTTTCGGGCCGGAAGTTGAGCGAATGCGCACTCCGCACTCGTGACGTTCTCTTTCATTGAAAGGAAGGGGGGGGGGCGGAAAGGGGGGGAAGGATGTGCAAGGATCGTGCGATTTCCCTCTCGGCTTGCCGCATTAAATTTCCCGTCGTTCCCTTTGCGAGAGCTAAACGCCGGGTATAATGTCGCAAAGTTGTTTCTGCAAAATGTGCCGTGAAATATCTGAAAATTACTTCTCACGCGACACACGTCACGTGAATCTCTCACCTTCAATCGCTCCTTTATCTGTGCTCTCTCTCGAATTACCTCGTGATTTTATTCGATCGAATTTCTTTCAGGGAAATCGACTTCGCGGTTACGTACAATCGTGTCGACGGATCGTGTCGATTATATCGATATTTATTTATGAAAATCGCGATCGAGTCTCGAGGAATCTCGAGCCCGGGAAGAGAGAGAGAGAGAGAGAGAGAGAAGAGACACTTTATCTTCCGCACGAGACGAACAAATCATTTTCCGTGCTCTCGCCTAAAAAGAGTGAGAAGACGCACACACACATTCCTGCTCCGGATGATACTTGCGAGGCACGAGAGGAGAGAAACGGGGGGGGAGGGGGGTGGAAAGGGGGGGCAACCTTATTCCAAAGTATTCCGAGAGTTGAAACAAATTCCGCGAACTTGGTGGATTCGATTATTAGTTCGCGCCTCGAAAACTCGTCGCCTTCTTCCTCTTCTTCTTCTTCTTCTTCTCCTTTCCGCGCCCTCTTCTTCCTCTTCTTCTACCGTTTTCGCCATACGTTCGATACTGGGCTTTACCTATCGTCGTCGGAATTGTGAGTGCAGGCGGCCGTGTAATTGCGAGTCTCCCAAGGAAAACGGAAACTTTCCCCCCGAATTCGGCTGCGGGGGGCGAGGGGGAGCGAGGGGGGAGGGCAAGCAGAAGTGCCGACGACGGGCGTGCATTAACCGGATCCGAACTTTCGATAGAAATTTCCATTACGTAAGAATCCGGGAGACAATAGTGCGCCCCCCCCCCCCCCAGGAAACGTATACCCCCTTTAGGGGGGTTGCCCCGAGGGGAAACACGGCACTTTCTGGGACCCCGATCACGAGAACGCAGTTCCGAGAATTATTACTTCGCAAGCTGTTATCGAGCAGGAAGTTGTTCTACTAGACATTGGCTTAATCGCCGACTAGTGTAATTATCGATAAATAGAGGATTGGAAATAATTGCGATAATATGTAACTTTTATCCGCTTTGTAATTTTAGATGAAGAGATGGATTTTGTATTTTGAGGGAAGGTATTGTGGAATCACACACAGATCGTCGTGGAGATTAAAAATGCACGAGGGTAAAATAATTTTTTACCTTTCCATCAATGTATGATACCAACAGCTGTTTTTGACACATTGCACTGCGACAATTTTTTTATAGCAGCTGCTGGGCATCGAATATTCTTTCCGGTTATATTTTAGGAGGTCTTCGAAAACAAAGACCTTGTTTTGGGATTTTGTTTCGGGCGGAGAAAAGTTCCGACACATTTTTCATACCTTGATACCTCGACCGAATGGTTAATTATAATTTAATCAGCACTTATATTGAAAAACTGAGATAAATTTTTACCTGGAAAATAAATTTCTTTCATATCCTCTTCGAGACACATTCTAGCACATCGATATATTTGAACTAACTTAAATACATTATGGAACAATCTCAGATAAAAACTAGACAGGATTTACGGATCTATTCGAGAGTTTGCACCATAATCTCGCGAAACTTTACGTAGTACGTAATGGCGCGGAGATTTCAGGAAGCAATTTCGTGCCGCGTGTCAGTGGCGCTCGTCGGAAAAATGAAAAATATTTGATAAATCTTTCCGTGTCACTCTCTTCAGTTTCAAGCCGCGGAGGCAACGTCGAAGACTGTGGCAGGTACACGCAATATGTTTCTTTCCTGTTGTGCCTCTTCATCTTCAATCCTTTTTATTGCCGTCACCTAACTTCTTTTTTCCGTCCTTATATCTCTCGCCGAACTTTCTCTTTCTCGCCTTTCCCCCATCAGCATTTCGGGGGGAACCATTTTATGTCTCCGCGTATGTCGAGCGGTGTGAATGGTGTTTCAATAATCGTATATCATTGAATTTTCTCTCGGCGAAATAGAAAATCTCGTTTCTCTCTCTCTCTCTTCGCAGGCTGCTTCGCGCCTCTCGGCATCTCGGAGCCGGAAATTGAACGGCAAATATGACCAGCTCATGTCGTCCCAAAAATATCTTTATACTTTAAGAATAGATATCAATAAACTGTATATTTGTAATGTAAAAAAGAAAAATCACTAAAATGTGCATCAAATATTAATACGGTGGATCAAGAAACTCTACTAGTTTAACCCTTCTGTCAATGCATAATTTTTTACCTTTCCAATATATGAGTAGCCGGGTACCGACAGCTGTTTTCGACACATTGCACTGCGGCAATTTTTTTATAGCAGCTGCTGGACATCGAACATTCTTTCCGGTTATACTTTAGGAGGTTTTCGAATACAAGGACCTTGTTTTGGAATTTTGTTTCGGTTATCTGGTAATTATTCATCGTGGCACGACGTACCTGGAATATTGTTCGCCAGACGTTAGTTCGGTTGAAAGCTCAATAATTCGCACAATCCCGAGGAAGTTCAGTTTCAGACAGACTATATACGTATCGCACAAAGGTCAATGACATCTATTTCTGGCCGTCATAATTCACCCGGGGCCTTCCAATTCGGCACAAAAGTTTCCTCAAACTTAGATTAGCGATTCAATTTGGGACGCCAATGAATCATCTTATAAAAATCGCTTTTTAATCGGGACACTACGTAATGAACAAAACGTCTGGCTTTTTCTGTCATCAGCCTTTCCATTTACTCTTTCTCTCCCTTTACAGATTTCCGTGTTATTCATTCAACGCGACTAGCTCGACGACCAGCAAGGATTATTTCATTTGCTAATGTTCATCTAAAATTCCGTTTTTTTCCCTCAAAAAACGCGAATATATCCAGCTCATTATATCCACGCGCAAAAATAATTTAACTGACAAAAGAAATATATTTTTAGAAATAATATTTGCTAGAAATGTGGTAACTGTCGTGTTCTCTAGTAATAAAAAGATACATTTTCAATGTTTGTACGATATAAAGGCTTAAGAGTGAAAAAAGATTTATTACAATTAAATAATGATAAATCTCTGATAATCGAGAAAAATAACTTATATAATGCAACGTTTTGCGTCCAATGATTTAAATCTCCTTTCCATAACGTAAAAAAAGAAATGTATAATTTCCTCATTATAATTTTAAAACCTTCTCCTACTGAAAATTACATATTCCACCCTCAAAGCATTTCGAGGTTTAATTTTAAAAGTAAACTTAAATTTTGTATTCAAAGTTTGCAGATCTTGTTACTCGAGTATCTTGAGAGGGCAAATTAAAAATTTTGAAGAAATTCTCTTATTCGAATATCCTGAAAAGTCTTAAGGAAGTCTCAGGATCCTATATGTTACGAGGGTGAATACACATTTCTGCAGAATCGCGTTACGAAATTCTTCCCTCGAGATAGTGTCGAGGAGCATATCGTCTCTAGTCGTGACTCCGGAACGTGGAGAATGTATGCTCGACATATAAAGAACTTTCGATGCTTGATCGATCGATCTTATTGCACTTCCTTTTTGGCGCAGTTCGTCTCGACGTGCGAAGAAGAGAATGTTTGGCATTTGGAGCTTAGTACGCGTCGAATCTGTCTTTTTGACCTGATATCACTTTCGAATTAAAAAAAATAAAAAGGAAAGACTCGCGGAAGTGTAAAAATTGCTTTCTTTATCGACGAGTATCTTTCGAAATTGTCATTTACGAAAGGAGACCACGACGCAACAATGTCGCAACAATGCGCGGACGATGATTGCAATCACGCTCAAGTTCGTACTCACCCATAGCAGGTGCGTAGATGTTCAGGTAAAGGCAGTCCTCGCTCTGGTTGCGCAGATGAGGCAGCAGTCTCTTCAGATACTCTAGTCTTCCCTTAGGCATCCGCTCGAACGCTTCCTGCTCGTTTGCGATGTCCGGTAGCTTTTGGGGGCAGACCGGACCGACCGAGTCCGATAATCTGCAGAGGAAATCGGAAATCGTTCGTGCGTTACAACTAACCGAACCGGTCAAAGTTTCGCATAGAGAATACGCGCGTGTTCAATAAGGACGAACATCGTCGACGAGAATAAATTTCAAGGCGGGAAGCTGAGCTACGAGAGATGTCTTCATCTTATAACAGACGCGCTTATTCTATATATAAAGGACGGTATTTCCTTCTCTTATTAATTCCGTATAATACTTACAATCTTTTATCTCTTATTAACTTGTTTATTATCTTGTTTAATAATAAATTAATCTGCTACACGTATACACTACTTTTTGTAAAGAAATTCGAGATTTTTCGGCAATTATGCGATTACAGGCGGATCTAGTGGCAATATAACGTCGGCATTCGAAAGATTCGTCAAGGAACATCTTGGCATAATTTCAGAATGTTGTATATCCCGCGATACTCCCGGACACTTCGAGTTGCGAAGTGTGCAGGCATTTGAGCGGCATCTAAAGCATCCCGGAAGGATCGCACTTGTTGTAAAATTGAAAAGTACTTGCTCTTAAACTGCAAGAAAGTCATAGATGCGATCGATCTCGCTCTGCTACGAGACTAAAAATTGATTAGCCTTGACGTAACTTTCTGCATAACTCGTCATAAACTCGTTCGCGCGACTTTGGAAGTAAACTTTGGAATTTCGGATAAGCGACATCAGCATTCGCAGTGATTTATTTACTCGGGGAAGTAAATGAGAAAGCAAACGTAATATCTTGATTAATTCTTTCACGTGCAACGTGAAAGTCTCGAATCGCGAAGCACTTCAGTTATCTGATTCGTCTTTCTTTCGAGTGAAATAATTTCCGTGTCAATGAGAAATGTGAGCAAAGTTTTCATCAATATGAAAAATAATATTAATTTATTTTCATAAATAAATAAATAAATAAATATTAATCATATATATTATATAATATTAATATGTCGAGAAATTAAAATCGCCGAAATTTCCTCACGGTTTCTACATGCACGACAAAAATTAATATTAATTATTATTACAGAATAATATTATATAATATACGAAATTAATATTGAAATAAATTATTATCAATTTTATATACCATATAATATTATTATATCGAAGAATTAAAATCGCCGGAATTTCCTAACGATTTCTCTACGCGTAAGGAAAAGTTTCTTTTACCTGACTCCCTCCCAAGGACTCGGCGCTCTCGTCGGGGAAAAGCGGTTGCTGCCGACCGGCGGTGTGGCGTACGGTATCCCGAGGTAAACGTCGATCGGCTTGAGGAACTTGGCGTATTCGAAGGACCTCGTGATACCCTGCACCTCGCCGTAGCGCGTCTGGACGATCCGCGGGTTGAGCTTGCTCTTGATGGAGAGCGAGAGGGCGGGCGGCAGGGCGATCAGGCAAACGAGGACCTGGAAGAGTTCCATCTTGCCACCACCCTCCTCTCGCCCGCGCTAACCGCAACCGATCACGCCCGACACGGATCTATGGATCACCTCCGCGTCCCGCAACGATCGTCACTCATTTACGCCCGCGCGATTAATCGCGACGCCGTCGAGTCTCCGCCGTCCCGGTGAACCTATCTGGAAAATAATTGCACGGACCCATAGATCATTTCGTTATCGATTACCGTAGGGTAGAGCGGGGTCAAAAGTAACAGGGGGCGAAAGTAACAACTCAAATATCTATAAATATATAGTAGATACATACGCGTGCGTCGGTTATCGCATGAAGCTAAACAAGCTACAACTTATCTCAGTACGTCTGCGGCCTAGGTACTGAGTGAACGTGTGCAGCGACCAAAATACGTTTTCGAGGCCCTAAAGTAGGTTTTTCCAAGCGTGTTAAACTTTTAATATAAATATTTCCACTGCAAATAAGTATTTTTTCTTTCATTTATATTTAAGTTTAGTTATTTTTGCATATTATAATGATTGTTGCTTATCCATTTTTGACATTTTATCATTAAAAATTTTAAATCAAAGTTCAAAAACATAGTCGAGGACCATTGTAACATCATTGTCTGGGGTCGAATGTAACGTTACAACCGACCTCGGCTGATGTAATTTGTTTTATTTTAGATCATAACTGAATTATTTTTATTTTAGAATGCCTCGTATCAAGATTAGAAAGACTGACAGAGGTACAAAAGATATTTTTTTTAAAAAAGTTTAGTTTTGTTACAATTTGAGTTAAATGACTTATATATTTGTCATAATTGTGATTCAGAGTAATCTCTATTAAAAAAAAGTTTATATTTTGTTATAATTTGAGTTAAATGACATATATTTGTCACAACTGTATGATTCAGAGTAATCTCTATTAAAAAAAAGTTTAGTTTTGTTATAATTTGAGTTAAATGACTTATATATTTGTCACAATTGTGATTGAGAGTAATCTCTATTTAAAAAAAGTTTATATTTTGTTATAATTGGAGTTAACAAAGTTGTTCTATAATTGTTTTGTTCTACAATGTTTTCTATAATTAGTATGAAAAGGTTTATATGAATTTTAAAAGAATAAGACTTTATTTTCCTTTTTTTTTTATTTGTATAAGAATATTTTAGTTTACTTTTGCTAATATAAGAAAAATTATTTAAATTCGTTGAATAAATATTTTTGATTTTGATTATTTAAAATTGTTACTATTGACCGCCTATAGTGTTACAACCGACCCGGAGTCGGGGGCGATTGTAACATTTGCTCTCGTTTCGATTTTTGATTGATAATTTTGATTATATTTATCACAAGGCTCAAATGTTATGATTTCCATAAAGTGAAATGAATATGTTAGCTTGGGGTATCAACAGTTTTTCTTTTACTGTAACAGTTTTTCCATAATCGAGTTCTAAAGTCAAATTGTTACTTTCGACCCCGCTCTACCCTACGCTGTGTGGAATCTTTCGTCATTTTCGAAATTACTTTGGCCGGTGTCGTTAATGAGAAAATTTGCTGCTCTGAGACAATCTTTCTTTGAAAAAAATTATAGAAAACTTTAAAACAGCTTTAACCCTTCTGTCAATGAACGGGTACCCGAAGCAACTTTAAATGTTAAAAATGTTACGAATGTTCGATGCCCAGCAACTGCTGCAAAAAAAATTGTCGCAGTGCACAATGTGTCGAAAACACGCAGTTTGGTACCCGAATACCCATACATTGATGAAAAATTATGCATTGACAGAAGGTTTAAACCTTGCGACTAATAAAGTATCTTTAAAATTATTTTTTAACATTAAATATTTTAATGTAATAAATTTCTATTACATTAAAAATATATATTATTAACGACATATATTCTTCTCTTAATTAAATATTAATGCAAAGTTGAAGTTAATTGTGCAACGGTAAACAATACAGTTACGGGCAATGATATAAGAAGACAAAACAGCGCGATATAATGTAATTTTATGATAATAATTATTATTAATTAGCATTGACTCGAGATTGTTGCAACCAGCAAAGTTGCAACAGAGTTGCACTTTATTTCGCTTACTCGCGATTGCTCGCTCGATCGCATCAATTAATTTCTGTGTTTTTGTTAGTTTTAATTTCCACGACGCAGCGGTTTTCGCTATATACCGGTTTGGTGGCGGCATTTATTTAACGTGGCCGTTCAATTAACTATATCAATATTTAATTAATATGCGCCGCGGTTACAGCGATCGGAAAATGACGATGATATTCAATAAAAAAAGGAACGGAGTAATCGAATATACATCTCAATTCGGCGAGTAATCGATATTCTGGAAATGGCTACCCTGAGGATGCGCGATCGTAACGACGCTCTTTATCGGTCCTTCGATTATTGGCGAATTCTAATCTCGCGATAGAAAGAGCTTCGTCTGCTTCATCTCTTTGATGGAGGATAAAGTAAAATAGCCGAAGGGAAATAGCGACAAGAGGCGAAGACGGCGGATAAGCGGGTGAGAGTAGAGAGAAGTTACAGACTTCGATAAGAACGAGGAAACATCTTCTATAGAAGTCATATACTGATCGTATTTTAGCGGAATCAACTATCTCGAAGTGAACTAATTAATCTACCATTATTGCGAAATCTGTGCTTGATACTTCTGTACTTTAAATAAGTATTCACGCTTTAATTTAGCATTTTTTAAAATTATTATTTTGGTCGAAAATATACAATGAAAAATCATGTACAATAAATTTTTTTTCACTTTCGACATTTTAAACATTTTGACAATAAAAAATAAAATAAAAAATTAATTTGGACTAAAATTTATCTCTAAATTAATAAAAGGTAAAATTTTTATATTATATTATGTTGTATATTTTTTATATTTTTATATTTTTATATTATATTTTTATACTTTTTACATTATATTTTTATGTTATATTATGTTGTGTATTTTTTAAGACAAAAGATCAAGAGGGAAAAAATGTTTTTAAAAACATCAAGAGACACGCGCGTTATCAGGACAGCAAATTTTTTTAGTATCAGCCGAGAAAGAACGGACGTTGAAAACCTTGGCATTTCGTCAGTAGAGATCGTCAGCTCTAAATCGCGTAAAATCGTCGCGACATTGACGTACATAAAGAGCCGAAATCAAAAAATTAATCACGTCCCGTTGCGATTATCGCGAGTCTTGAATTCGCATTACGCGATAAGATTACGGAGACCCGAAGTTTCCGTGAGCGGATAGAGAAAGGACATACGAACGGGGGTTGTATGGTAAAAGGGGGTTGAGGGAGAAGCGCTAGAACGGGTAGGGGATAAGTGAGTGCACTCGTACGTGGAGCCATTATGGAAATCAGTACTTATCGGTCTGGCGAGGAGAAGGAAATTCAACGTTGTGTAACGGCGCCACGTTTTCCTCGTGAGCCACGTGGTGGAGAAAAAGGAGAGATAAGCTGTTTCGGCCCCGTCACTCGCCCCGATAATTTCTCTTCCTTATCAATGATGCGACCTTCTCGCCGCGAATCCATCTCGTCGATTTACGATTCGAAGGCGAAGCGAAAAAAAGCAGATCTCAAAAACGGTATCTCGAGAAAGGTTTAAACTTAAAAAAAAAAAACCAATTATTTATACCTCCGTCAATTTTAAATAAAATCAATTTCAAACAGTATCTTGTTCGATTAGAAGTTAAATTTTCAGTTTAGCATCAAATCTCACTGCCCTTTGGGAAAATAATTCTAGCTTTAATAATTGAATCAATAATTATAACTTTAATGATTAAACTAATCATTTTGTCAATTTTATAATATTTAATGTAATTTGTAGTAATTAAAGCGCTTACCATTTGTGCGAATCATGACTTTGATTAGGCCTCTCGCCTCTGTGGGATTTCCCGGATTGTCAAACGATAGCACAGACTCAACCCAGAATGTCTTCTAGCATTTCTATTTACTGTGCTTGCTCGTTAAAAACAATTAGTTACTAATTGCAGATAACGAGTTATTAGTTTTATAATCATTATCATGTGTCTCGAACGCGCCATCCGCAAATAATAATTTGCGAAATTTCTGTACTGCATCCTCCGCTTCTCATCGACCGTTTTATGCAAACAATTACGTGATTACTTTTCTTTTCTGATAATTAGTTTAATTTATAATCAATTTTCTTCACTTTTCGAATGTCGCTTGCAGTGTCCTGAAACATAAAAGGAATGAACATAATTAATTTATGAAAAGAGATTGTATTTTTCAAAACATTTTCTATATCTTTTCCGAGTTTATATTTAAGCTTTAAAAATGGCGACGTTTTTATTTAACCATTTATTAATATTTTCACAATTTTTAATAAAAATACTGCAATATTATAAGGTGTAATTTGTTCCAAGCAATAATATATTAGAGAAGTAATATATATTAGAGTATAAAATTTACAAAAAAAGTGATGTTTTCTATTATACTTAATTATATCATTATTTAGACGGAAAAAAGTAAAGAGTAAAAAGAAAGAAGTAAGAATAACAAGAATGTGCGCAAGATTATTACTGCTATCAGATTATAATAATCATATGGCAATCAACTAGATTATCGTATTAGATTATTAATAAATTAGTTAAATTATCGAATTAGTTGAGAATATTGTTCATATAGAATTCTATGATTCATTATCGCTATTTGTTAATAATTAACTAATTAATTTTCAAATAGAACGTTAATTTAGCTTGCAATTCAAAATCAAAATTAAACGAAATACACACACAAATATATAAGCGTAAGAAAGCGTGAATATATGTTAAGAATTATCTAATTTTTTCAAAAACAAAATCTCGTATGAAAAAAACATTTGTTGTACATTTTCAACTTATTTTTCCATGACAGATTATCTTTTCGCTTAAATATAAATAAGAATTCGCACAAAAAATGCAAGAACTTTCGCGAGAATTTGTAAAACGATAATTGAAAGCACAGTATAGATTTTAAAGAACTTATTTATGCGTTTTTATTTTACAGACACAAACTTGCTTACTTCTTTTCAATTTAGCGCTCTGCAGAGCCAGTTATGTTCTACTTTATTTAACTCATCTTATTTGCAAATTGAACCTTAATTCACCTTCATTAATTCATCGCATCTTAAAGTAACTTTGCATTATCAATTCTCATTATTTAGTCTCTCGAATTCTTCTTTCTCCTTGTTCTCTGTATCTCTCTCTCTCTCTCTCTCTCCCTCCCTCCCTCTCTCTCTCTCTCTCTCTCTCTCTCTCTCTCTCTCTTCTCTCTCTCTCTCTTTCTCTCTCTCACTATCTCATCTATATAATTCATGCTTATGTTCTTGCTTTTTTTATCTCTCTTATCTCTTTTCCTTCATGTATATTGTAATGTACTGGAATTAAATGGGCTAAACCTACCATTTAATTAGAAAAAAGAGAAAGGAAGAAGAAGAAGAGAGAAAATTCGAGAAAACCTTGCTCCAGTTTTTCAAACAAATAGAAATTGTTGCCACCAAAGTTTAAATAAAAATGAATAAAGAAAGATACTTAATTAATAATTATAATTATAAATATTTAATTATGATTTGTTTAAACTTATATATCTGTTTAATATATTTGCAGTTAATTAATAAATACATGTTTCAACTTTCATAGAGAAACAACGTTTCTCTAAGAATTTAATTTTAACAATATTTAATTTAATTATCCCTAAAAGTTCTTCTACATTTATAATACATTTTCACTATATTACTTTAATAATTAAATTATTTTTATACATGTTAAATATACTTTATACGAGTTACAATATTTATAAAAATATATTTAATTCTCAATGTGGAAATTTTGCACTATCACGGGAGTTGATCTCAAACCTTTAATCTTGTCGTATCTCTTATGACGCCGATGTAGCGCAAATTTGCTACGCACGTATATTTGAGTTTAAGTCGATCGAGAATAGAAAGACAAGGCTGGAATTCGATTACGACCCTCCTAGGGAGGGGTCAACCCTTTCCGTAGGGACGGCGGCCGAGTATTTCAGCGATAGCGGAATGCCGCCAGCGTCTGGACAGTCTGGCTGGGAACAATTATTGCTACTTGGCAAACTCAAATAGTCGGGAGATACCGCTCGCCAACTTCTCGTGGTGTATACATAAACGCGGACTACCGGCATAAGTCGAGAACCTGAACCGTGCACTCTGTCGTCCTGCGGACTCGTTGGTCGTATCCCGGTTAACTGTATTCGAGGCGACGAATAACCGGCAACACTATGCGGCGCGGTTAACGACATGTTCGCTGGTTAATTCGCGCGAGGATACAAATCGTCGCGGATACGATAAGATTCTCCCCTACACTGAACTCGAGATTTAATCTTATTGTTTGCGAAAATTGCGCAAATCGCGTTAATTTCATTTAATAACTTGGTAATTGCGTCTCGAATTGCGGCTCACGACGATTCTGCATGTTAATTTCAACTGATATGCAGAGATTTAAAGGTAAAATAGCTTAAGGATTTGGAAGCAGGAGGCTTTTACTCTTTAGATGGATTAGTGAATGTATTAAAGACTTTTTTCTCTGAATTAATTCCTTCTTCGGGGATGAAATTTAAGGGTACACAAGAATCTTCATTTTCATTGAGACGAACATGCATTCAGCTATGGCTGCGAATCGTAAAATTTTATACGACATATAAATATAAAAATATAATTATTATTCATTGACATAAAATATTAAGGGAACTGAGTATAATATCGTACATTTTCCTAATATCGTACACTTGAATTTCTCTACTGGTAAATGCTGCACTCTCCTGAAAACTGTTTTAATTGCTTCTCCTTTGTATAGTATAACACAAGTCTAGTTGTAAAAGTTTACAAAGTAGTCAGTTTGTTGGTGTAAATTATTTCAGTTTTAGTTATTTAAAAAAATGTTTGCGTACGTGTATTTAGGCAGGTGTTTTGAATGAAAAGATACGTGAAGATATTTTTTTTTCTTAACATAAATGCAGTCTGTAGGTTATAGTCTTTAAATTTCATTAATAAAAGTTAAGTTGTTGACTTTTGTTATCTCGTTCGGACGGCTATATTTCTTTCATGTATAATTGCCTGATATCGTACACGTACTGATATTGGTATTTAAAAATATCTCTCATTATGATTTTAATTTTTGTCTTATTTTGTAATTTATTAGTATTTTGTGTTTGAATTGTAATTTCAAATTTGTGTGCTTCTTGTATGAGAATGACATTTTTCTAAATGGTTTCTTACTTGGATTTTTTCTATGTGTATTGATAATTAAATAAACAACTTTAATGAATTAAAATTAATGTTTTTTCAATAATCTAGCCGATATTAAGAACATAGTGTGCTCAATATCGGAAATTACCATTTTTTACATTTCCAACTAAAAAAAGAATAGATTATATTATCGAAAAAGTTTTGTTTACTTATTAGAAGTCTATTACGTGTCAATCACGTGATTTATTTAATTTTTATCTTCTAAACAAAATCTTGTCCAAATATGAGGTTTTAAAAATGGATCCGATATTAGAGACACACTTCCCTTATACTCTCGAGAAATGTTATTTATTTGTACTTTATTCTTCCTCTACTTACAATATATGCATCTCCAGTATATTACACTTTGACATTTACTGGACGCGATTCCTGTCTTTCGTAACTTCGTTTACGACTCTGTACACGGGTCCAGTGGCAGCTCTAGTCGCTAGAATAACAGGTGCGTCGCGGTGCATCTGAAAGAGAATGCGCCGCGACAGGATGACAGGCGCGGAGGAAGACACGGCGGTGTGTGCGAAGCATCGGAAAGCTATTCACGAGCCGGCGCTTTCTTACGAGATTGACGGGAAGAAAGGAGAGTGCGCGCGTGTGTATCTCGCGTGTAGCCACGCAACACCCGAACGAAAGAACTCCATTTCCGCCATATTTCTCGCACAATGCCGCGAAATTGACTAGCCAGAAAGCGGCGTTTCGCGGCTGACGCTGGCAAAAGAGAGGACCCAAGGGACCACCATCGAGCAGGGTCTCTATACCGGTTCTATAACCACCCCCTTCGATCGATCGAAGGCGGTGGATCGCCAGTACTACGCTCCCAGCGAGCGTGTATACAAATGCACCTCCGTAAATGTGGCTGCCTTCCGGCGATTTATCGAAATTCCGACTATTTCTCGCCATCGAACTCGCTGCACTCTCCTCTCCGCAGATATGTATGAAACTACCAGTTCTAATTCTCTGGTACAATTTCCTTCGTCGATAAATGTCGTATAAATTGTGTAAAGTTGTAATTGAGAATTAATGAATAATTATTTGTTCGTTTGGAAAACTTTCTCATTGCAGAAATATGAAAATCGAGGAGCTAAACGAGCGAATTTATTTCAGCAAAGGATCAAAATTAACTGTAACTTAGAATATAATCAATCAAGATTTTAATGACTGTCTTTTAATGACTCCATAAATGTTTTTAGATCAGAATAAATTCTAAAACTAAGTAACAGTTACTTTTGGAAATAAACTAGTTTCGCGATGCAACATTCAGCAGAATCCTCAGGACAAGCAGTTTCATTTTCAGAAAGACGCAGACACGGCACGTTAATTTCCGCATGAAACATTCGCGGAGAATTCTGGGAAGTCGCCAAAGCGTGCGTATAAATAATGCGGGCTAAATGAAAAATTCCCTCAGGACGGGGGCGAAATTCCGCGTCTCTTCGTGAGACTAAACGAAATCCTCGGCAGAAGCTTTTTCGAAAGCGCGACGCAGCTGCGGCTGCGTTCGCGAATTCTCCTCATAACCCTCTCTCAGCCCTTCCACGTTTCCATCCCTCTTAGCTTCCCTCCCCTCTCTTCCCTACTTTTCTTCTCGACTCGCTTTCCTCGGTATACTGAACGAAGACAAATAACCCGTGGGTTGTTTGTTGCACCATGGTCGTTTCTAACGGAAACGGAACGTCGGAAGACCACCTAGGAGTTCCCCGAGTGACCCTTCGAGAAAGAGAGAGAGAGAGAGAGAGTGAGTTGGATAAAAGCTGACGTTATGGAGTTATAGATTGCATTATTACGAGAAATAATAATGGATAGCACAAGAGGTGAAAACGCATGGATAAAAATATTGGATAGAGAAGGATTATGAGCTGAAAACAGTAAACGCTATCCTGATGAAAAATTTGAAAAAAATAAAAAAAATATTTATAAGAAAAAAAATTTTTAATACAATTAATTGACATCTAACAATTAAACAATCCGACGACACGTGCGACAATTATACGTAACAATTCAAGAATTTAATATTGAATCCTGTCTTTCCGTATTTAGGATACAGAATCGAGATGGTAGAAACACACGGTCCAAACATTCTAAGATCCGGCAAAGTTCAAGTTTGAAAATCCTATTTAAGGACTTAAAGACGCAAATTTCCTTCGAATGCGCACCTCTATACGACACAGAGGGCGATTTACCGTAAATACCGAAGGATTCAGGTAAGTTTGTTAGCGCACAGAATCTACTACGAAAGTTTGCAGGAGGGTGGATAAGTACCTTCCTGCGCAAGAAAGAGAGAGAGAGAGAGAGAGAGAGAGTGCGCGTCCCTAAGCGACGATAGGGGATACCTTTAACCAGCCAATGACGATACGGCCGCAACATTTTCCAGAGAGCCCTCTGTCTAAGCCCGCCGAATCCAATTCGCGGAACAATAAGGACGAACTTAGCCGGCTTGCCTCGGAGAAAGAGAGCGAGAGAGAGAGAGAGAGAGAGTGAGATGCCTCGTACCTGCCTCGCGAAACTGTGACCCGAAATGGATGCGAAGGATATTATCCTCCCTCAATTCTCCCTCCGATCCCTCCGGTCGCTTCTTTTCGCGCCCTCGTCAGAGACGAGATTACTTCGCGGTGAAGGACGAGGACGATCCTCTCGTCTTGGGGCGGGCGAGGGGTGGGGGTGGGGGGGAGGGGGTTGCTTCTTTCGGGGTGCGATGCCGTGCTTGATCCCCCGACTTTCTGGTCAATTGTTCGCCCTCTTGCGCCAGCTGATCGAATCGATGCGGTACAAATGCGACGCGATTGAAAGCGAGCTGTGCCAATTCCCATCCGGTTTTTTTCTTTTTTTTTCTTCTGTTTTTTTTTTTCCATTGAAGCAAAATCACTCCGCTATCAGAGCTAACTTTATTGCAATTTTTGGAATAAATCGACGGGACAGAAGGCTCTAGCGGAGATGGGGAGTAGGACGACGACGTGACAGGAATTTATCTGCTCGTCAGGGCCGCCGAACTGGACGGCCCTATTTATTTGGCTTGGCCATGAAAAATGTCCAGCTGACCCTTCCGCGCTTCCAGTTTAATCCACGCCGTCCCAATTAAACTGTCGCGTGATATTAATCTACCACTTGTTTGCACCTACGTCGGTGAATACAACTTTCGAATGGAATTGACGAGCAATCCCGAGCTATTTTTTTCAATTTGTCACGCCGATGACAGGAGGCACATCACGCACTAAAGGCAAATTATTTTATGACTTCAAAATAGTGATAAATTCTACAAAAATCTATATATGCCTAGAGGCAAATTATTTTATGACTTTAAAATAAATTCTAAAATCTATATACATATATACATATATATATGGGCAATTCCACGTCAAATCGGACAACAAATGACCTCGTATTTTTTAAATCAATCGAAACTTTTTTCACGTGAAATATACATAAAATAAGAAGATACGTATTTTTGTATTTGTCCAAAATATTTTTTTTTTTGCAGAAATTATAAACAACAAAATTTTCGTGAAAAATAAAGAAGTTATCAATTTTAAAAATTAATATCTCTGGTTATATTTGTCGTAGAGAAATTTTCAAAAATGCATTTTAAAGTTAAGAAAACAACTTTTTCTATAAAAATAGTTTAAGTTACAAGAAATTGCTAATTACAATTGTTATAAATAATTGAAACGTTTAATAATTTTTTTCACCAAAAAGTACACTTTTTAAAATTTTTGAAATATGCTACTTCATTCTCCATTTCATTCTGAAAGTGCACATATTTTTTGTTTTATGAAGAATCGATAGATTCTATTTTTTATATATTTTTAATGAATGAGACGCCGCGCCGTGCCGCGTCACTGGCTCGACCAAATAGTAATGTTACGCGCTATGGCGCGCCGACATGCCGATATGACATCTTCGGAAATTTTTTGTAGGAAGAATGTACAGTATGAATGACATAATTTATAATGTTGATTATAAAGAATGTTGAATGTAATCAAAATGTTTTATTGAATGTAATCGAATTCGAATGTAATCACGTTTCCTACAAAATATTTCCGATGAAATCGGCGCGCCATAGCGCGTAGCATACTACTTGGTCGAGCCAGTGCCGCGAGCACTTCATTCATTAAAAATATATAAAAAATAGAATCTATCGATTCTAAATAAAATAAAAAATATGTACATTTTTAGAATAAAATGGAGAAAAAAATAGCATTATTTAAAAAATTTTTTAAAGTGTACTTTTTGATGAAAAACGTTGTTAAATATTTGAATTATTTATTACAATTGTAATTAGCATTTTCTTGTAACTGAAACTATTTTTATAAAAAAGTTTGTTTCCTTAGCTTTAAAATGAATTTTTGAAAATTTCTTTACGACAAATATAACCAGAGATATTAATTTTTAAAATTGACAACTTCTTCATTTTTTACGAAAATTTTATTGTTTATAACTTCTGCAAAAAAATATTTCGGACAAACACAAAAATACGATTAAACAATTATAATTGAGGTTTAATCCCAGCTCTTCTAAATTACTAGAGTTTTACATTTTAACATTGAAACATGACATTTAAATCTATTTCTTAATCTATTTCTTAATCTTAAAAAAATTTAGTTTTAAAAATAATATAAATAATTATGTATAGAAGAGAGTTAAATGAGTTAGTAAGAAATTTGAAAATGGATGAGTTTTAACACACAGTTAATAGCCGAGTTGATAATATATTCTGCATATTTTAAATTTAAATTATTTAAAGCAGCTCTTTTTGGTAAATCAATTCATTTGCACGGTCCATTAAATATTTTACACCTAAGTATTTATTCAAAATTAATACAGTAGGATAGAGAATAAATTCTATGCGACATATATAAAAAGTGTCTATATGTGTATTTTCGCAAATGCATGATTTACCATTTAATATCGTGTGATCGCGAGGAATTATCAAACATCGAAGAATCCGTATATATATTTGATGCACTCACTATGCGGCCAGAGTATATGCAGTTTGCCCATCGAATTTCGTTTCGAAATCCGTGTCCGTTCAAATCGCGAACAGTTCTGCAGCTTTGCTTCTGTCAGCCATTATCTGGGTCGAGCCACGATTAGATCCGGGAAGCGGGATATCTACAGACAGCGGTATCAAATATTGTGCGGTCAAACATTCAACGGACCGTCGCATCCCGGAGCAGTTTGGATTCGGATTTTGGTGCATGATAGCGCCTGGCCGAATTAACTCCGCGCTTATCGCGTCGCAATGCTACGCCTCAATGTTATCAGAAACGTCTTTATGCATAATGTAAACTTTGCGGACTAATCATCCTTACTCCTCCTGTCAATGCGTAATTTTTCACCTTTCCATCAATGTATGGGTTACCCGGATTACCAACTGCGTGTTTTCGACACATTACAGTGCGACAATTTCTTTACAGCAGTTGCTGAACATCCAACATTCTTTCCCGTTATATTTTAGGAGGTTTAGGGATGCGAAGGCCCTTTGTACTTTATTTCGGGCGAAGAAAAGTTCCGACACATTTTTAACACTTTAATTGCTTTGAGTACTCTGGTACCCGTGAATTGATAGAAGAGTTAAAAAAAGGGGTGGAAAAAGACGACGTTAATGTTTTCTGAATAAATTACTGTCACGTCGCCGTCGGCTATCTCCATCTCCGAGAATTTTCTGTGTTCCATTTTCATTACGAATAATTTCTTCCACAAATTGCGATGAAAGAAAATTAGCTTTGATATTGTACATAATATAAATTTTCTAATACTTTCTCTTTCAAAATTTGTGTCGACTTCTTCCTAGGATCCTAGGATTTCCAAGATCCGAATTCTTCTAGATCCTAACTCTGAGATCCTTTTTAGTTCCTGCTTAAACGCTCGAATCAAATGGAACCTTTGATCGAAAAGCGTAGCTCGTGAATTTTAAACGAATTTCTTTTATTATTTTGCCGACGAGATCGAGTTGGGTCTTTTCCTCTTGAAGCAAGAGAGAAAGAGAGAGAGAGAGAGAGAGGAAACTGATAGAGCATGTGAGCGACGAAAAGTTGAACTCCCGAAGTCGAATGGAAATAAGACAGCGGGCTTATCAAAGAACCGCAGCCTTCAATCGGTCTCTCGAAGTTGCGACTCGCGAAGACTATCGATCGATACCTCGATATAAACCTGGATTACCTAACGTTTCGCTTAGCGCCTCGCAAGACTCTTTTGTGCGTGAAAAATATACAGAAGTATCCAGAAATTCATTTTTATTTCACCGCAACAATATTCATTTACAATATTATAAACGAGCGACGTAGAGGCAAAACTCTTCTCTCTCTCTCTCTCTTTTTTTTCTTTTTAATTTTCTCCGATACCGAGTTAGAAGTGCGAGACTTATCCCGTATAATTCGAGCAACACGCTACACCGCGATAACAGATGTTTAGCATTTCTAATTAAATTTTACGGCGGGAAGAAAAATTTGCGCGCGCGCGAAAGAAATTTTTCAATATTATTCCGAATGCGGGCGAGGACCGAGGACGGAAAATACGGCGGTATTCGCGTATTCCGTACACCTGAGAATTACGCATGTCACTATATGCGATGCCAGAGCGAGATGGGGGACTCGTGTTGTCGGTCGCCGGCCGGCCTGTGTAAGGATCGTTGTTCCGCGTGATCTATGCGACGCGCGTAAAATCGGAATAACGCGCGGCGATATAGATTTCACGCCTGACAAATTTAATTACGTCGCTCCGGCGTGTAGCCGTGTATTATTAATCAATCCGCACGCGGAGCGAGACGGGCGCGCGCGCGCGCGTTTTCCGTAATAACACTCCCGCTATATTATATCATCTGTTCCAACGGCCCGATGTAATTACGAGATTGTCGTAATACTTCGTCACTGCGAAAACAGCGCGGGGCGATCGGAATCGCGTTTCATCGACAACCGCTATTTATTACCGCGTAGAGCGAAAATAGTGTGATGTGTTACGGAATTTAAGATGCGTATCGGATGAATTACAAGAGTCGCGTATATATCGATCCGTGCGATCTCTCTCTT